>PVLC010008540.1:0-23754 GCA_004027655.1 Graphiurus murinus | reverse complement strand
CTGCGTTTTTAAATGCTCTAAAGGATTTATTTCATAGTATCTGAGTGTTTTCTACTTTGATTTTCATATCTAGGCTTGTAAAATTTTTATATCTAGAGTTAAATGTTTAGCTCTTTTTATAACAGTCTTACTCAGGTAATGTGAAGAGTGAAGGCTTTTATGCTGAAATGGTTTCGGTGAGTTTAAAATTGACATGAATTCTCTGAAACTTTTCCTAAATACAGGACTTTGCAATGAATGGCTTGGTCAATATAGTCGGTGGATGCTGTGGTACAACCCCAGATCATATCAGGTAGTAATCATCACCTCTAAACACTTTTACTTGCTTATCCTTTAAAGAGATAATTAAGGTGCACTGAGTTGGCCCTTCTATAACCTGACGTGGCTGGTGCCCTTCTGAGACAAGGACACAAAGGCAGTACAGAGGCAAGGTCGTGTGACCACACAGGGAGAAGGCGGCTGCCTGCCAGCCGCAGGGAAGACTGTGGAGTAAACCAGCCCTGACACCACCTTTCTCATAGATTCCCGTCTGTCAGGTGGCGAGAAGGTCCTTTTCGGTTGTTTAAACTACCTGGTTTGTGGCACGTTGTTGTAGCAATCCCGGCAAAATAATATGCCTTCCTATTATGAAAAGTTCTGAGGATAAAAGTAGAGAAATAGTAAAATGAGGATCCGGGTTCTCGGCCAGCCTCAGCTACCTAGTGAGGCACTCCGCAACTTAGCGAGACCCGGTTTCAAAATAAAGAATAAAAAATAGGGCTGGGGATGTAGCTTGGAGGTAGAACGCCCCTGAGTTCAATCCCCAGTACCGAAAAAAAAAAAAAAAAAAAAGGCGGGGTTGTTTTAAATATCCCTGTGTACACGTGTACGTGCATGTATGTGGGCATCGATATCTATGTATTTGCTGCTTTTACTTAGACATCCATGTACTAATCAAGAGGGCAGGAGAGTGAGCGGGTCTTACCGGTCCTCATAAGTTTAGCGAATAGTCATGTTTTCCCTAATCAACTTAAGACATAAACTGGTAAGGTTAAAGAGTGTGACTGACTAAAAGGGATTTTGAGGAGTAGTTATTTTGAAGTGTTAATGCTTTACTGCTGTGTAGCCTCCCTGTGTGTGTGTGTGCTATAGTAAGAACAGATCTGCAGGGCCCGACTGCCTCTACTTCTATCCTACGTCTGCTCCTGCTCCTCAAAGCTGATGCCTTTTCGGTGAAACTGTCGAGTAGATAGCAAGGGGACATTTTCCTTGTGGATTTGATGGCGTGAAGGATCTGGGCTTGGGGCCGGGCCGGGTCTTCAGTCTGTTTTTGCAGACTGCTGCACAGCTCCAGGTTCACTTCTGAGAGCAGAAACCACAAAGCTGGGAGACATAATTGCTGCTGCACACTTGGAAGTAGTTATACGATCGTGTGGATAGTTACGTTGATATAGACCTAGTTTCATAGCTGGAGATGAGTTTAATTAACTTTATTCTGAATTAACGGGTGAGGTGTTTCCCCTTTCGACTTAGGGAAATTGCTGAAGCCGTGAAAAATTGTAAGCCCAGAGTTCCCCCTGCCGCTGTTTTCGAAGGACATATGTTGCTCTCCGGTAAGTCCTGAAGATGTGCTGATTATGATTTTAGAAATCGTTTGTAGGGTGTGCGTAGTATGGTTATTCTAAGTAGTAGAATAATCTAGAATTATTTTAACAAGCAACTTTTTTTTTTTTTTTTTTTTTTGGTGGTACTGGGGATTGAACCCAGGAGCATTCTACCTCCGAGCTACACCCCCAGACCTATTTTTTATTCATTATTTTGAAACAGGGTCTTACTAAGTAGCAGAGGCCCTCACTAAGTAGCTGAGGCTGGCCTCGAACCTGGATCCTCCTGTCTCAGCCTCCCAAGTACTGGGATTACAAGCATGAGCCACCATGCCCGGCTAACAAGCAACTTGTTGATTAGGTCAAAGAGGAATACTTGAGTTTGTTGACTCTCAAATGAATTGCAGTGAGGAGTGCTTTGTTTTCCTATCGGTGGAGCAGGAAGATATTAGCTTCGGGGTAAACTGAAACGAAGGCCCAAGCCATTTGTCCAGCAAATGCCCTTGGTTACAATGAGAACTCTCCTCTGGTCTTATCTCTATTGTACAGTGTTTTGAAGACGTTCTATTGACCACAGACTAATTTTAGTCATCTGATTGATACTAGTTATTGAAAATTTCAAACTGCCAAGGCCCAGGGTTTGGTGATGCAACAGCGTCTTCCTGGGAAATTTCATTTGCTTCTAAAACATTGTTTTTCTAATCTTACATTTGCCATATATTCAGGAATTTACAAGAGAGTTGTATATTAATTTTTTGTTTGGTTCCCAACAATCGGATGAGGTAGGCAGCCTCCTTTTTTAAAATGTGTTTTAATATTCAAACGAGATACATTAGTAAAATGGATCTTCCTGCCAAAGTTACAAAAAAAACCTTTTTTAACTTTTAATTTTTTTTTTTGTGGTACTGGAGATTGAACCCAGGGGCATTCTACCTCCAAACTATGCCCCCCCCAGACCTATTTTATTTTTATTTTCAAACAGTCTCACTAGGTTGATGAGCATCTCACTACTTGCTGAGGCTGTCCTTGAACCTGTGATCCTCCTGTCTCAGCCTCCAAGGACTGGGATTACAGGTGTGTGCCACCACTCCCGACAAAACATTTAAATTTAGTATTTTTGCCTCAGTAATTTCATGAAGTTATTTAGATAGTAAGTGTAACAAAAAAAGTGTTTATTCTTTAGTGGCTTATAATGTAACATCTCTGAATTGCAATATGTTGTTTCTTACATTATCCTAAGACAAGTGAAATCCCACCCACGGGGAGCAAGGGCAGCATGGACCTTCTCTGTGAGAACACACTGAGTGGATGTGGGTTAAGCCAGCTCGATGGACCTCTGGGCTGGCCCGGGCTGCTTCTCATGAAGTGGGGTTGGTGGTTTTTAGTGTGGTGGCTTTGTCACAGGGGCGTGGCGGAAAGTCAGCTTCATCTGCAGATCCTAAGGCTGTGCCCCTCAGCCAGGCACTCAGCAAATCTCACCTTGCCCGGTCAGAACAAGACGGCCACGTACTTGTGGGGTGTTTCAGAATTTATATGCGGGAACAGCAATTATTTTTTTCCAACTTGTATTTTGTTCACTTTCTCTACATTTCAAACAGAGTTTCCTTTGGGGGTGGTGATGGTATTAAGGATTGAATCCAGAGGCATTCTACCCCCAAACTACACCCCCAGGATCCCCCTACCCCGCTTTTTGTTTTGAAACTGGGTCTTACCAAGTTGCTGAGGCTGATCTCGAACTTATGATCCTCCTGTCTTAGCCTCCCAAGACTGGGATCGCAGGCATGTGCCACCATACCCATTTCAGGTTTTTAAAAATGACATCTCAAGCCGGGCGTGGTGGCGCACGCTTGTAATCCCAGCATTCGGGAGGCTGAGACCAGAGGATCCGGGTTCGAGGCCAGCCTCAGCTACCTAGTGAGGCACTCTGCAACTTGGTGAGACTCAGTTTCAAAATAAGGAATAAAAAATAGGGCTGGGGGTGTAGCTCGGAGGTAGAATGCCCCTGAGTTCAATCCCCAGTACCGCAAAAAAAAAAAAAAAAAAAAAAAGACATCTCAAATATGCTCTTTAAACCTCTTTTATAAATTGCAAACTGGAGAGAAGTGCTGTTTTTGTATCGGCTACCTTGTGTTCACAGGGAGCTGCTGTGTGTGAGCCGCTGGGAGGGAGGTCACGCAAGAACCACGGGAAGCCTGGAGCACTAAACACTGGTGTCGCAGTGTGACCCACCGTCAGCCTTAAGGGCCAGGGTCCCAGGGTCCTCACCAGCAGGAGGGGAGGCCACACGCCCAAACCGTGGAAAGCGATTGTCTGCTGAGTGGACAGATGGCCTAGAGTCGCTTTATAATCACCCAGCTCATTATTGGCCTCCTCATGCCCTTTTCCTTTTCAGCTGGTGCTTCAGAAAGGATTTGAGCGCCATCTTCTCTTGCCCGTGACAGCTCTGATCGCTGGTGCTGAATTCATGCATGTCACTGTTCCTCAGATTTATTTTTACAACAGTCTAGGACAGGTGCTTCGCAGCGCCTGTCTTACAAGCTGGAGGCTGCGCGGGGAGCTGCCTCAGGCTGTCCAGTGGGTCACGGAGTCGAGCTCACGGCGTCCGTGCCCACAGCCTGCCTGCAGCCACCCAGTGGGACTGTGTCTCTTAATACTCCAAGCGTGAGGAAGAAGACAGAAGCCATGCACGGTCTTCCCTGTAGCAACCCTGCGCTGCGTGTGTGGTGTGTCCACTCGTATTATCTGATAGTCACCTCTGAAGTGGCCCGTGGCAGGGAGATGTCATTACATGCTGGCCATTGGCAGATAAGGAAGCAGGCGCCAGAAGCCGGCCGCTCGCCCCCACTCAGCTCGTTAGTGACGGGGCTACTGTGGCCCCTCGTCTCCCTGGCCTCCGCCTGGGTTCTGCCTCACAGCCTGGGTCAGTCTTGCAGGCTATGGATCTCGGCATCTGGATCCAAGAGACGAAGTAATGCTCCACACGCACTGTGGAGATGAGAGGGCTTGTCCCATCCGGCGTGAAAGCAGGCAGCTCTGCAATAACCTTTTTTGGTGGCACTGGCGATTGAACTCGAGTGCTGTGCCTCAAATATTCCCTAATTCCCTTTCCCCTTTTAGTGATGCTAGAGATTGAACCCCAGGGGCATTCTACCTCTGAGCTACACCCCTAGCCCTTTATTTTTGAAGTAGGGTCTTGCCGAGGTGCTGAGGCTGGCCTTGAACCTGTGATCCTTCTGTCTCAGCCTCCCAAGTCCTGGGATTATAGGCACGCGCCACTGTGCTTTTGAGACAAGGTCTTGCTGAATTGCCCAGACTAGGTTTGAACTTGTGATCCTCTTGTCTCGGCCTCCAGAGTAGCTGGGTGTCATATGTATGCCCCTGTGCCTGGCTGTAATAATCCTCTTTCCAGTTTAACTTTCTGGATGGCTACTGCCTCAGACACTTGGCTAAATAGGGATATGATGATAACTCTTCCTTTTTTTTTTTTTTTTTTAGAGATGGTATGGTTCAGCCCATTAGGGATATTTTTTAGCTTAAATCCTTGAAATATTTCTTCTTTGAGAGTGCTGGTTTTAAGTGTAGCTGCAACAAGAAGCCTTTGTAGCATCTGAGACCCCTTCCTGAAGGAGAAGGTTGTGGACCTGTTTCCATATTGCCTCTCCCGTCAGTCTGCTCAGCTGGACGTTGGCATAGCAACTTCTTTCTTACTGAAAACATTCGTGTGTGTCTGTCTCATGTAGTCCGTATATATTTTCAGGAAATTCTCAAAATGCTTCTCCTTTTAAGGTCTGGAGCCCTTCAGGATTGGACCGTACACCAACTTTGTGAACATCGGAGAGCGCTGTAACGTGGCAGGATCCAGGAAGTTTGCCAGACTCATCATGGCGGGAAACTATGAAGTGAGCATCCTCGTGAGACCCCGAGGCGTCTGCCCTGGCTTCGTCTAGACGGCATGCCAGGGGGCAGCATTCTGCCCTTGCTAGCGCCATTCACAGCGCTGCTAGGAGGCGTGAGAAAACGGGAGCTCGTGTTCGTGGCAGGTGGGCTAGCGGGAGGCTGAGGGTTCAGAGACTCCATGCTGCTGTTGTCGGGATTTGTCAAAAAGTGCTGCATTTGGGGCATGAAGAGGGACGGGATGAGAGCACTCAAAGTTCTAGCTATTTAACCACGAAGTAAGTTTAAATATTTGAGAATGAGCTTCATTTTTGCTGCACCCAAGTCCTTCTATGGAAAAGGAAAGACAAAAAAAGTCAGTTGCTTACCACAGTAAGTGCAGATGGTTGAGGGTGTTACTGACCCTTTTTGCTGAAGACTTAAACTTACAAAAGGTAGAGGCCCTTGCCTTGGAAAGTTGATGTGTGAGTTTCAGCCATGGTGCTTATTGTTTTTTGTTTTTGTTTCTTGGTGCTAAGGATTGAACCCAGAGGCTTTCTACCTCTGGGCTATTCCCCTAGCCCTGTTTTATTTGGAAACAGAATCTTGCTTAGTTGCTGAGAGCTGGCTGCAAACCTTCGATCTTCCTGTCACCACCACGCCTGGCTAGCTATGGTGTTTTAAACTTGGTTGTGTTGTAGTTGAGCAAAATTTAATCCTCGTAGAATTCCATTCATGGGAAGTTCAGTGATGGTTAATGTTCAGCTTTTCTTACTGTAAGGTTTTGCAACCTTTAAGAAACAGGCCTTCCAGCCATGCGTGGTGGTGCATGCTTGTAATCCCAGTACTTGGGAGGCTGAGATAGGAGGATCACAAGTTCTAGGACAGCTTCAGCAAGTAGTGAGATTCATCAACCTAGTGAGATCTTGTTTCTAAGTAAGAAATAAAATCGAAGGTAGAATGCGCCACTGGGTTCAATCTCCAATACCACCAAAAAAAAAAAAAAAAAAAACCTTCCAAAAACCAGTACCAGAGCAGATGAAGTTTTTGTCACACAGAAATGACCCATTACTCTCCCCTTATGAGCAGGCCCACTCATTACTACTTGCTGCCCTCTCCCATCGCGTCCCCCTCCTCAGTGCAGCCCTGGGTGCCCGCCTCCTGACCTCTGGGTCCCCTTCCTTCTCGTCTCTGCTCATTGCGGCCATATGCTTCCCTCGTGGCGGTCCTCCCCAGCTCAGAAGTCCTACAGGGCGATATTTTGCACGTAGACTAAAAGGCAGACTCTTGAGGCTGCTACCCTGTCCCCTTCCTGTGCAGACCTGGTGCTCCCCTTCCTGATCTGCGGTGGGACAGTCCCCAAGGCTGGCTCTGCCCCCAGTGGCTCTCGGGTGGCTCCCTTCTGAAGTGCTGAAGGCCTTCCTCCTCCCTGCGGTGTCGTGCAGCTGCTGGTGTTCTGATTCTCTGCCTCAGGCTGCCAAGCCCAGCTGCCTGCCGTTGCTCCCGGTGGAGGCCCCTAGTAGGAGGTGGCAGGAGGGGTTGGGGGGTAAGATGAGTTCCCTTTAGAGTCTGGTTTTCCAGGGCTCAGTGACCCTCAAGGCTCTGGTTTCCTGGCGAGAGCACTGGCCGAGAGACTTCCAGTCCTGACTCCTCGCACGACTTGTATATCTTTGAACGGCCGCCTCTCCCCAGCTTGTTTGGGAGGGCTGGCCTACCGGCTGGTCATTCCGTGACTCTGATGAGGGTGGTCAGCTATTAGCATCTCCCTTTCTCAGGCTTTTTGACCTCTGCTGCTTACCTTCTCTCTGCTTCCTTAGGTCTGTTCCCTACACGTCCACCGCAGACTTTCCCTCTTGGTTGGCTTCCTCCGTTTCAGTCCGTGCCACCCTCGGGCTCTCCCCAGTGTCTAAATGAGCTTGACATTTGAACCACACAGTACAGCAGTGCCCGGGGCCAGGTAGCGCCAACTAGATACAAGCTCTTCAGAAGGGGGATCGTCAGTGGCGGGTGCTGGGGCAGGCGTCATCCGTCCAGTCTAGCCGGAAAAGACGGCTGGGGTGGCGAGGGGTGTCTGCTGCTGCTGGTCAGAGTCGCTGTCTCATAACGCTGCTTCCTCTTCGTTCCTCCCTCCCCCAGGAAGCCCTGAGCGTCGCCAAAGCGCAGGTCGAAATGGGAGCCCAGGTGCTGGATATCAACATGGATGACGGCATGCTGGACGGCCCCAGTGCCATGACCAGATTCTGCAACTTCATTGCTTCCGAGCCCGACATCGCCAAGGTTTTGCAGGGTTGATGTTCCTCGAGGGGTTTGTCCGCGTGCTCTGTCCCCCGTTGATCTGTCCCCTCGGGAACTGGTTTTTTTCTTGCATTCAGAGCACAGGGGTTTCTGATTGTCAGCTTTCTCCACTAATGGTAACCGTTTTGACATAAGCTGGATTTTGGAGAGAGACACAACTCTAGCTTGGCTGTTTCCAAGGCTTCTGGGGTTGGTTGTGAGAACTGATGGCGTTCTTGATAAACTGAGGACCCGTATTCTATGTCCCGGGGAGGACCTGCTTGTCTGTCCCCGCCCTGCCGTTGGTCCTGTGCTTGCATGGACAAGGGTACCCAGGTAGTGCTTCCCTATTGCAGGAAGTAGAGACCATGTCAGGTTTATCAGATTAAGACAAAAATGCAGAATCAGTTTAAATGAAGGCAATTTTTTCAGCTTTTATACTTGTTTTTCATGAAATTTAATCTTGGTGTCAGACTTCCAAGAGTTTTTAGAGTTCTAAAAGCTTGGAAAAATCTCATCTCATTTCTCTGCCACTAAATCTGTGATGAGAAGTGATTTTTGAAGTTCTGTTTTGAAGAACTTCTTGGTGCTTTTTGTTTTGTTTTGTTTTTATAGTGGGGATTGAGCCCAGGGCTTCACACATGCCGAGCTTGTGTTCTGCCACAGAGCTGCACTCCCCAACCCCATCCTGGTGTAGTGAGAGTTGGATTTTTCAGGTTGGACTGTCAGGTTTTTTTTTTTTTAAAACTAGGTTTCAGCAAACGCTTCAGTTAGAAGTCTTTGGTAAGCATTGGCGTTCATTTGTTTATTAAAACTCCTTACTGATAAGCCTTACTACCCTTCTGGGAGTATGCCCTTTGAGAATTTAAGATGCAGTGAAGCTCACTGGCCAGTGCAGAGTCAGAATCGGAGGGGGAGCCAGGTGTTTATCAGCTTCCTGTGGAGGAAGGCGGGCTCCCTTTTGTCTGGACACACTTTGAGCTCTTGCCCCTGGTTTCCTTCCTCGTCTCTGAAGTGGGCTAATCTTACCTGTTCTACCTGATCCATGAATTGTAAAGACAATGCCATGCCTTCTCACCTGTGAAGGACCTCTTGTATCTTTTTTTTTTTTTTTTTTGTAGTACTGGGAATGGAACCCAGGGGCATTTTACCTCCAAGTGAAACCCCTAGACCTTTTCATTTTGAAACAGGATCTCGCTAAGTTGCTGAGAGCCTTACTAAGTTGCTAAGGCTGACTTCAAACCTGTGATCCTCCTGTCTCAGCCTCCCAAGTACTAGGATTATATATAGGTGTGCGCCACCACACCTGGCTACCTCTTATACCTTATGAGACTGTTAGTGCTCCAATTACTTGAATACTTTTTTTTTTCCTTTCTTTCCTGGTTTTGACCTACTAATGAAATTTGTTAGAGGGGCCAATTGGGGTAGAGCATAAAAACGTATATTTTCATCAGTTAGGGTAGAACACCAAAGTACCACCAAACTCTTCTGGGCGCTGGTCTGGTACTGTCCCTGCACTTGACTCTTTTCCTAGCAATTCTCTCGTTCCTGGCATGATGAGAACAAGTAAACTTGGCAGAGTGCTTGTTAGGTTTGGCTGTCTTTGGAGGTGTGGTTTAGGTAATTGCTGAGTACTTCATTGAAATGTCTCCTGCCCTGGGAGGTGTTCCTTGAATAACCCTCCTTCCCTCCTTGTTCTGCTTCACAGACTGGGTTTGGTGCCCCTGAAATATGCTTTCATGGTAGTCTGTGCTGCTTCTGTGTTCTACCGTTTACTGTGCTTGTGCCATTAATGCTTTAATTGTTTATAAACTTGGTGAAGCCTGTCTCCTTACCCTTGTCCTTGTATGGGGGTATAACACAGTAGTTATTTATCAAATGTTTGAAATAACAGGGCCTACATCAGCTGCCCTGTTCCTTTTTTTTTTTTGTACCACTTGAATCCTTCCATTAAGCCCTTCTTTAACCTTTTTTGGAACAGAGGTGAGAATCTGAAAGGAGTCTTTTTTTATCTGCACGTATCAATGTTGCCCCTAATTATATGCATTTGTTAAGTATTTGATTTACTCTTCCTAAAGTTAAAACTCATTTCTTCACTCAGAAACTTGATTTTCTAAAGGGAATATTGAATTAGAATAACTTGGCTAGAGGGCTATTCCCAAAGGACATGGGGTTACACGTGAACTCGAGTCAGACCAGACTCAAAGAGGTATAAGGCTATACTCAAAGAGGTATAGCCTTAGGGTGAAGGCGCTTGACAGTGTAAACTAGTGTTGAAGCCAGCGACCTAATCGCCCCGATTCCATGCTGGACTTTGGGTTACACATTCCTGGCTCATACACAGTTTTTTTTTTGTAAGCTGAAAATACTGCCACGTATTTTGGGCTTTGAGAACAAGTATATTAAATTTCTTTCTCTGACACGCTATGATTATTGGTTAGGGAAAACTTAGAGCGTCGGGAGGGGTTTGCAGTGACAGGCGACCGCTCCGGTTTCCTTGCCCTCTGTCTCAGGTGCCCTTGTGCATCGACTCTTCCAACTTTGCTGTGATCGAGGCCGGGTTAAAGTGCTGCCAAGGCAAGTGCATAGTCAATAGCATCAGTCTGAAGGAGGGCGAGGAGGACTTCCTGGAGAAGGCCAGGAAGATAAAGAAGTTTGGAGCCGCTGTGGTGGTCATGGCTTTTGACGAAGAAGGCCAGGTGAGTGGTTTCTGTTGGGTCTGCTCCATTGTGTCACTGGCTTAGAGATCAGCGTGGTCAAAGAAAGTCTGAAATAGCTGTGTGTATGTGTGTGTGCATACATACATATGTCTTGCTCTACGCACAAG
Source organism: Graphiurus murinus (assembly GCA_004027655.1). NCBI lineage: Eukaryota > Metazoa > Chordata > Mammalia > Rodentia > Gliridae > Graphiurus > Graphiurus murinus. Next base: position 13,197 of record PVLC010008540.1, on the reverse strand, counting down.
CATACCCAGACAGTATGTAAGAAAGCCTTTTCATCGATGGAGAAAGGTTGAATTATTCAGGAAAGCATTTGGAACACAGCGAAGTCAGAGCCCTGTTTCCGTTCACCGGTGCTGCTGTAACAGGGTCATCACAGACTTGGTAATTTATAAACAACAGACGTTTATTTGGCCCACAGTTCCAGAGGCTGGACGTCTAAGGTCGAGGGACCCCAGCTGGAGAGGGCGTTCTTGCTGCCCCATCCCATGCAGAAGGTCGAGAGAGGGTGAGACAGAGCAAGAAAGGGCAGACGTGGCCCTGACAACACTCCCGAGAGGGTGGTGTTAATCCACTGGTGAAGAAAGAGTCCCCTCTGACCTGGTCCCCCTTAAAGCTCCCACAGTCTCAGTGCTAGCCCCGGTTACCCTATTTCCTAAAGTCTACATTTTTTACATTTTACAAATGTAAAAAAAAATTCTAAAAATGAAAATATTTACCTAAATCTGCAGTGTAGAAGATATTGTCAGCTCAAGAAGCTGGAAAGAAAAAAACGGAGAGCGTTGTCTACAAAAAAATATAAATCGGATGGTTAACGATGTAGTACTATTTGCAACATGTGTAACAGCAGTGGGTTTATATTCCTAATGGGCAAAGAGCTTCTGTAAGTCAGAGATCAGAACACCCCAGGCAACCCGGCATAAGAACGGACAAAGGAAATGTGTAAGGAATTTATAGAAAAAGGACAGATGGCCAGATAGGCCCATGAGAAGATACTAAGCTTTGTAATGATTAATAAGACAATAAGGCAATGATGGCATGTGTTTCTGTAACCAAAGGGAAAAAAATTAACAGACTGATGAAGGGCACCTCGTGATACCTCTGCCGTGCAGTCGGGGCTGGGCACGTGGGGAGCTTTAAATCCATTGAGCGTTCAACTGGGTGATGAGTTTGTTTTGTACCTCACATTACTTGTATAAATACTTTTGTTATCGGTTCATTCATTAAAACTATTGAGGAAATCCACTCCTAATGATGTAAGTCCCTCCTGGAAATCTTGAAATAAGTTGAGTATGTAAGCTTATGTGTACACATTCATCGTAGCATTGTGATAGCAAAAAGTTGAAAACACTGTAAATATCCCTTGCAGTTAAAAAGAATGCGGTGATGGGACCACATAAAAACACAAGTGACCCCAAATTTACTTAATAAGTAAGGATTTATGTGAATGTGTGCGAGCTTGTGCAGACGGAAGAGAAACTGGTGTTTGTCGGCTGAGGGATAGCGATGGGGTGGGGGTGGGGATCCTGTTTTAAGCAGAAAGGTTGGTAGGATGGGATAATACATTTTGCAGAAACCTGCAGGGGGTGAGGGAGTGAGCCGTGTGGAAATGTGGGGGCAGGCGTGTGGGCAGAGGGAGCCTTGAGTAGATCCTCTCAGGTTTGACACCAGCAGGGAGGCTGGGGCGGGTGGAGCAGAGGGGAGAGGAGGGAGGTGAGGGAGACGCCAGCTGCTGCATGTGGGGCCTGGGGAGGTGTGGGGCCCGGGGGCCTTTGGGTAGTAGAGTTCCCCGGAGAGAGCTGGGAAGCTGCCAGAGGGTCTGAGCAGAGGATCGAGCATAGTCTGGCTTGAAGTTAAGATTCCTTTAGCTGGCAATTATCTGAGCATAGATGGCGTTTCAAGCAGTGGCAGTGGCTGATCTCGCCCGAGGAATGACTGTGGAGGTCTCGAGGCTGCCATGCTTAGTGGCGGGGAGGAGAGGACCTGTTAGAATTGGGGAGGAGCTGCCATTTGGTTCCAGGGAACCAGCAGAGAGGCTCTGCTTGGGAGCCATGAAGAGCCAGCTGCCAGGAGAGGGCATGGTTAGCTCTTTACCAAGTGGAGATGGTGAAGTAGGAGGAGGCCCAGAATTTACCATCGGATTCGAATGGGGTCATTTGTGATCTTGCTGTTCCATTTCCAAGGAGCTAAGACCCGAGTTGGAACAGAAGAGTGGAAGCAGCGGGTGTGGCCAGTTTTTTGAGGAGTTTTGCCTTGGTGGGAAGCAGAGACACAGGGTGGAAACTGGAGGCTGGGGGACCCTGAGGTCCAGAGAGAGGAAGGTGGGGGGGAGGGAGATGAGCATAGATGGTGTGATAGCATGTTTTTGTAAGCTGATGGGAATGGTCTGGTAAGGGATGGGAGGAAGGGGTATTTGCCAGCTCAGGACCTTGTGAGTTGCAGGACCGAGCGGGGCAGATGGCTTTCTATCAGGAGCTGAGGGTGGCCACCGGTGGGAGTGGAGGCAGAGGTAGACCCCAGGGCGTGCTGTTGGTTGCGGGTGGGAGGCCAGGGTTGCCTGTTTTCTCAGTGAACTTGCAAGCAAGGTCAACTGAGCATGCGGACAGGATGCCGTGTGCTTTGAAGACCTTAGCGCTTGACCAGGAGCGTGAGGCAGAATCTCTGATGAGGAAGGGTGCCCACTGCCGGAGCTTCTAAAAAAGTGCACACTGCCGGACTTCAGCCCGAAGCTCTGATTCATTCAGGCTGGGCTGAGACCTGGTTTCAGCGATTTTTAAATCCTTAGAGGTGATTCTCGACACACTCTGATTGAAAGCCACCAGCAGAGGCTATCCGATTTGGTCACGGCAACCAGCGCATCCTCGCTGTCACCCCATGTCTTACTGACCGGGTATCTGTGTCTAGGACCGTGAAGAAGGCAGGTTTGCATGCCCGGTCCGCCTAGCTCAGAGGGAGGGACGCTTGCTTTTGGCCCGTCCTGCGGTCATGTTATGTATTCTTTAGAAGATTGAACTTTACAGAAAGAATATAGCTGTTGTGTTGAAGTCACACAAGAGTTTTTCAACAGACTCTTCCTCGGGTCGTTTGATGAATGTTTAGAGGCTCTATGGCATTTGGACCAATATGAAATCCAGGTGTTGACATTTGAGTGCTTTCCACCAGTGAATGTACTGTTTTCATAGATGACGCTGGGTGTTTCTCTTTCCAATGACATTTCTGCTCCTTTCCCCAGGCCACGGAAACAGACATCAAGATTAGCGTGTGCACCCGTGCCTACCATCTGCTAGTGAAAAAACTGGGCTTTAACCCCAACGATATCATCTTTGACCCCAACATCCTCACCATCGGAACCGGGATGGAGGAACACAACCTGTATGCTGTCAATTTTATCCATGCCACCAGAGTGATTAAAGTAAGTACTTTCCCACTTCCTCCCAAGATTTAGCTCAGGCTTGTCACATGGGTTTAGGGAATGGTCAGAGCTTTCACATGTATTTATCGGCTGGGAATATTGACATTCTTGTTTCAGTAAGTATGTCTTCCTGAACTTTAGGGACTTTTAAACTTCGTATAGTGCTATTTTAAATTATGAAGTAAGCCGGGCGTGGTGGTGCACGCTTGTAATCCCAGCATTTGGGAGGCTGAGACCGGAGGATCCGGGTTCGAGGCCAGCCTCAGCTACCTAGTGAGGCACTCCGTAACTTAGTGAGACCCTGTTTCAAAATAAAGAATAAAAAAAAAAAAAAATAGGGCTAGGGGTATAGCTTGGAGGTAGAATGCCCCTGAGTTCAATCCCCAGTACCGCAAACAAAAAAAAAAAATTATGAAGTATAACACACACTGGAGAATATATAAAACACAGGGCATAATAAAGAAGCAATAATGAACCGTGTAAATAGCTTTCACTCAGCTCAGAATAGCACATGGCTTATGCCCTGCTCCTCTCCCCTTTTCCGGGTACAGATCATTCTGAATTTCACGAAGGTGGTCAGCAGCCTGATTTTCGTGATTCTGATAAAACATTTTTGCTTTTCTTCATAGTTTTACTATATATGTACATTCGATTTGCATTATCCGTGGGTTCTGTATTTGCAAATTCACCTACTCGCTAAAATTTACCTGTGACCCTGAAGTCGATACTGATGCTGTGAGGACTGACCCACACGCCCCAGACGGGGTGGGGGTGGAGACGGTCTGCCTTCTTGTATGTAAACAAGGGTCCTGGTAGCCGTCTACGTGGGGTCTTGCTTTCACAGTCTTGCGTTCTTTGCTGGCCATCTCACTCTTTGAAGTGGCCCTCGAGCTCAGTGGAGGGCTGACGGGCATTTGTGAGCCCAGGTAGGCTGTGCCCGATGGAGAGATGTCATCCTAGAGTGTTGCCCGGGCCCGAGGCCGTCACCGTCCATGAATCCGACGTGAATGAGTCCGCAGTGTATGTTAAACAAGGAGTCTGGAGAGCCAGGCATGGTGGCGCACGCTTGTAATCCCAAGTACTTGGGAGGCTGAGACAGGAGGATCGCAGGTTCAAAGCCAGCCTCAGCAACTTAGACCCTGTTTCCAAATAAAGTATAAAATAGATATGGGAGTATAGCCCGGAGGTAGAATGCCTTTGGGTTCCATCCCCAGTACCACACACACAAATAATAAGACAAGGAGTCTGGAAACCAACACAGAAGACAAGGTTATGCATTGACGGGTCTGTGATAACTGTGGCCAGAGGCTCGCTGGCACCTCTCCGTGCTTCCCTGAGCACTCTTTCGGTATCCCCGAATTCAGTGTACACAGCCGCTTTACAGGGCAGAAAGAATGAAAAAGAATAACAGGAACCAACCGAGTTAAACAATCCAGTGTTGCCCGTTTTGAGCTTAATGTAATGAGAACCGTAAGATGCTCAGGACTTTTTTCCTTATCTAACCTCAGTTTACGGATCTGTCTGTACTGCTGTAGCTGCTATTTATTAATTTCTATCAGTGTCTGATTTTCCCTTGTATCACCCTGCCACAATTAGCCATTCTGCTCTTGGTGAACATCTGCTTTCCGGTGTTTGGACACTAAGAACAATGCTGCTGTGACCGTTCTTGTATCCTGAGCACAGGTGTTCCCGAGTTCCTCTCCAGCGTGTACCGGGAAGTGGAGCGTTAGGTCACAGGACCAGACAGTCCCAAGTTGTCTCCCCACAGGCTTGAGCCAACAGTGTGTGGGCGTTCTTGTCCACCTGCCTGCTGACGCTGTGGCAAGAGCCTCCGTTACCTTTGGTCCTTTGATCAAGTTGATTGTGAACTGGAGTTTGTTCCAGTTCACAATGCTAGTGCTTTGAGTGGTAGGGACCATGTGCATACACACGCACGTGCTCTGTCTCTGTTCCTTCCTTCCTGTCCTTGTCATTTATCCAGCAGATAGCCCATGAACCACTTATTCTATCATGCCCTGGCATGGTCATCTTAGGGAGATTAAAGTCTAGCAGGAAACACTTTATGAAGCAGGGCCTTTGTGACACCGTAATATGACAAGTGTAGGTCAACGTCTAGCGATGACATGCTGCAAATTCCTTTAGACTTGGTCTACTTTTTATTTTCCATCATATATAAAGGTTAAGAGATGTGATTGTTGCTTTGGGCAAAATAAATATTTTCACATTTTTGACTTTTTCCCAGGAAACATTACCTGGAGCCAGAATAAGCGGAGGTCTTTCCAACTTGTCCTTCTCCTTCCGAGGGATGGAAGCCATCCGAGAAGCAATGCACGGGGTCTTCCTCTACCACGCCATCAAGGTACAGTGGGAGGGGTCTTTACCACGCAGAGTACAGTGGGAGGGGTCTTCCTTCACGCAATCAAGGTATGGTGAGAGGGGTCTTCACCCAATCAAGGTACGGTGGGAGGGGTCTTCCTTCACCCAATCAAGGTATGGTGGGAGGGGTCTTCCTTCACCCAATCAAGGTACAGTGGGAGGGGTCTTCCTCTACCATGCAATCAAGGTACGGTGGGAGGGGTCTTCCTTCATCACGCAAACAAGTTTCGGTGGGAGGAGTCTTCACACAAAGTATGGTGGGAGGGGTCTTCCTTCATGCAGTCAAGGTACAGTGGGAGGGGTCTCCGTCTTCCTTGCATTCAAGGTACGATGGGAGTCCTGTTTGCCCTTGAACTCAGCTTTTACTTAGAGCAGGGTTTTCGGACTGCGGCCAGCAGGCTAACTGCCTCCAGCTTCCGTAGGGGAGGGTCACTGGGGCAGAGCCCCTCCCGCACCCCCGTGCACCATCCACCCGTGTCTTGTCGGGGGCTGCTTTAGGGTAGCAGACTGGAGTGATTGTAGCTGAGACCAGGGCTCCTGACTTGGGCCATGGCTGGAAACCCTCCCTCACTTCTCCCCTTGCCGCCCTCAGTGTGGAATGGACATGGGGATAGTGAATGCGGGCAGCCTCCCTGTGTACGACGATATCCACAAGGACCTCCTCCGGCTCTGCGAAGACCTCATCTGGAATAAAGACCCCGAGGCCACCGAGAAGCTCCTGCGATACGCCCAGGTAGAGCCAGGGTCCCTGCGGGCGGCTCCCGACTTGGAATTCATCACTCCCGGGTGTTGGACCTGAGTTGTAGAATAGGAGCCAGTATCTCATTGTGTCTCTGGATAGGTGAAGATTTTTACAGAGTTTCAGAGAAGGTGATAGAGATAGATCGAGGAAGAAGAAACACCATTCCTGGGCTGCTTCAGCATTCTGAACTTAGATCGTTTTAAAGTGTGAAATATGTTTTTCTAGTACCAAGTAACACGTATTAATTCTAGAAAATGTATAAAATACAGGTAAGCAAAAGAGGAAAATGACTCGAGCCCACCACCCACGGCTAACCACTGTTGATTTTTTTTCTTCATTTCTTGGAAAGAAGGTCAAGTTATTAAGGATCTCTCTAAGTTGCTGAGGCTGGCTTCTAACCTGTATCACCCTCCCAAGTACTGGGATTACAGGCGAGTGCCACCACGCCTGGTGAGATTTTGTTATAACTTCTATTAATGTGGATTTTTTTTTTTTTTTTTTACATTTGTAGGTGTGTACACACACATTAAAAAAAATACAATTGTGTACTTTTTTTGTGTGTGTGTGTGGCACTAGAGACTGAACCCAGGGCCATTCTACCTCTGAGCTATACTCCCAGACTTATTTTACTTATTATTTTGTGTGTGTGGTACTTGGGAATTGAACTTGGGAACATTCTACCTCTGAGTTAGGTACTGAGCCCTATTTTTTACTTTTAATTTTGAAATAGGGCTCACTAGGTTGATCAGAGTCTACGTATTTGCTAAGGCTGTCCTCAAACCTGCAATCCTCCTGTCTCAGCCTCCCAAGTACTGGGATTACAGGTGTGTGCTAGCATGTCCGGCTTTCCAGACCTATTTTAATTTTCACTTTGAAACAGGGTTTCACTAAATTGCTGAGGCTGGCCACGAACGTGCAATCCTTCTGTGTCAGCCTCCCAAGTGCTGGGATTACACGTGTGTCTACCATACCTGGCTAGAAATGTAGACTCTGGATGCTTTTGGGAACCTCTCTGTTCAGCAGCACCCTGGGACCATCTTTCCATTCTATTTGGTATTTTTTTCCATCTCATCATTTAAAAAGACTGCTTTGGATTTTCTCGTACGGCTGCATTAGTGCTCCCTGGGCCCTGACGCTACACGTCTGGGTTTGTGTACCTGTTTGTGTTAGCATCTGGTCCACATGTGTAGGGTTCTGCAGTTCAAAGCTTGAGGTCTATATTCATTCATTCTAGAAAAATGAGAATAAATGTAGATAATTTAAAAGTCAGCACTTACATGTTGGATGCAGTCCTAGACTCGTTAAATATCCATCAGAGATGGAAAGATGATTAAAAAAAAAAATCTGTACTTAAGAGAGTGGTGACAAAGGAAGACATTTCCCCACAAAGCTTGTAGGCTGCTTTTGTGTATTGTCAACTTGATTAATGTTTTTCATGTTGGAATCCGAATTTTACTCCGACAGAACTAACTTTTCCTGTTCTATAGAAAAATAAAAGTGTCCTGGAAGAAGGGTAGGGCAGTATAGGATTAACTGCATGCTTGGTTTATCATGTTTCCTGGTGATAAGACGTAGATTTTGCAAACTGCTTCTGGGAGCCTCAGAGCATGAGTCAGTGTGCACGTAACCCTCCTCTCAGCTCCTAAAATGTCTAATTTCTCAGCGTGGATTCGGGATGGAAAGTCTCTGGTCTTGGTTATTGCAAATGCAGTCAAGTTCTGTTTCCTAGCTCCTTACCTAAGGAATCATCCCTAGGGTTTTCCGCTGACTTCCTTGGGTATTTGCGCTCATGTGGGCAATGTGCTGAGCCTCGTCTTATTCTTGGAACTTGGAGGCGTGGGCAGCGAACACCATTCAGGGCTCAGTCGTAGCCGATCTTCTGGCTAGCAGGGGTCTTCGTTAGTAGCTGACCCAGATGGGGCTCTGTTGGAAGTCAGCGGGGCGCCATAGCTCCTGCGGTCATGAAGTTGTAGTCGAGGGGGTCTAATTAATCCATGAAGTGATGGCCTCTTTCATCTCTCCCCACCTCAGGAGAGGAGAATGCCACTTTGAATGTAATTCTGTGGCTTTGAACCGAGCCTAGCGTCTCCTGTCTCACTCCAGGGTTTCCTGGGAGGCTGAATCCAAACTGCACAGCCTGCGTGTCTGGCCCCTGTGATTTGGCCCGAGCTGTCCTGTACGGCATTGCACCAGCAGTGTTGGTTCTGGTGCATTGATCATTCATTCATTCATTCATTCATTCAGCTAACGTTCTCTGAGCTCATGCTCTGGACTCTGGACTGAACTTAGAGGGCGTGATGGAGAGGAGAGCCGTGCCCCCGCCTCCTGGGGCCTGCAGTTTCCTGAGTCATGCCAGAAGCCTTGCACGCACTCCTAGTCCCCGAGGTTGGGGCTGGAGGATGGTGCTGGGGTTGCCTGGGGCGGGGAGGACATTTGCCTCCCTCCAGGTGTGGTGTTTCGGGTGGTATCATCAGGTGAGCGAGTGTGAAGGCCGTGGGGTGACTGGGCGATGGACAGCGTAGGGGCGGCCCGCGTTCCCAGGCTGCCCTGGGGCGGCACGGTGCTGAACAGTGGTGAGGAGCTGGGTGGTCAGATTTGCACGTTGGAAAGGTCCCTCTGGCGACGACAGTGCAGAAGATGCGTCGGAAGCCAGCGAGGTTCTGGACCGAGGAGGCGGGTGGAGAGGAGGTGCCATCATTGGCGCGACACGGTTAGCTGAACCTGAGGAATGACCGGAGCTTCGGGAGGCACTTAGGTTCCTGGTTTGCGCAGCTGTGGGCATGGAGAAGCATAAGGCAGTGCAGTCAGCCCCGGGTACCATGAGCATGGCGCTTCTGTCCCTCTGAGGAGTGTGTCCCCCCTCGGAACCCGGCTTCCTTGCACCCTTTTTATCACCACCCCCAGTTTGTGGTGACCGTTCCACTCTTGATTCTCGTGGCCTCTGCTTGTGTTTTCAGTCAGCCCTGGTCGCGGCCTTCTTTGGGGCGTGCCTGGCTCTGTGTATCCCCACCTCCCTGGTTACACGGCCGAGTCTGGGGCAGGTGCGGGACCCGAGGTGCAAGACACAAATCGCGCTCCCCAAGACCCTCGGCGTCTGCCTTGGCGTCACTGCAGCCGCTCCGTCTTCCTTCTGGGGAGTGTTGATGCTTGTTGAGAGCCCCGAAAGCCCATCAGGATTGGAGTCTGGCTTCCGTGTTGTCCTCGAAGTATTTTGTTCTAAGTTGTAGAGAAGAAGGAAAGAAAAGATGGAACGTCACTGTCCCTCTACTAAGAGCTCAAGTCCTGGAAGGTCTCTTTCCCCCTCCCCTCTTAGACACTCCCGGGGTCTTAATTCGTGCCGGGCGCCCTCTGGGCCGGGGATGCAAGGGAAGAGTAAGGCACGGTTTTCCTCTGCTGCCAAGTGGTGCAGTCAGTGACCTCTGGTACCCGTTTCTCGGTTCTCATTTCCACCAGACGCATGGTAAAGGAGGGAAGAAGGTCATCCAGACAGACGAGTGGAGGAGCGGCCCCGTGGAGGAGCGGCTGGAGTACGCCCTCGTGAAGGTGAGCAGGAGCCCGGGCTGTCTGGGGCCACAGCTGAGGGTCAACACTGACCCCGACCCCGATTCTCGACCTGGGGATGTTCACCCTGCTTCCCGGCATGATCGTACGTTTCACAGTGTCTAGAGACGCACTGGGTTGTCACACCCATGTGTGGGGGACATTGCTGGAACCCAGTGACCAGGGGTGCTGTGCTCAGAACAGCCCCGCATAGCAAGGAGCCCTGCAGTGGTGCTAGGGCTGAGACCCTGGCCCTGGAGCTGGCCGTCTCAGTCAAGCATGGCAGTCCTGGCTCCTCGGTGCACAACAGGACTTGGAGGTCTAAGATAAATAATCGCTTGGCTTCTGTTTTCTCCTTGGTGAGCCCGGAGAATCCCAGAGTTCTGTGTTTGGCTCTACGGTGTAATTCTTGACCCTTGGAGGTTCACGTGTTTCAGGGTCCTGAGCGGAGGACTTGAGGGTGCTGTCATGCAGGCGGCCTGGGCAGTCAGGAGGCCTCCGGGTCCTGAGCCTCACCCGAGGGCCCCACCACTCGGTCCCCGCCTCCCCGCCAGTGGCTCACGTCCCAGGGAGAAGGCACCCGTGTCGCCCAGCTACTGTTAATGTATAATCTGTTAAAACAGTAGGGTATGAAGTGTAATTCCTTTTGAATGCATCTGAACTCTGCTAATTAGTCCAACTTCTCCAATACCTGACTTTTATGAGTAGTTATTTTGTATCAGTAAAGCTAGCTAGCTTTATATGTATCTTTATATGTAGCACACTTTATATGTATCTTCTCATTGAATAATCCTGGAAATCAACATAGTAGCTAGATACTATTGTGATTTTCCTAGTGAGGAAACTGAAGCTGAACAAATCGCCCACACCAGGGATGGGAGCCAGGACCCAGACTCATGTGCCTGACTCTGGGACTCGCCATTAAGCATGTCTGATTCTTTGGACCGAGCCACTTTTTTATGTCTCTCTCTCTCTCCTCCCCCGACCCCATTTCTTTCTTTCTTTTTTTTTGAAGGGCATAGAAAAACACATTATCGAGGACACCGAGGAAGCCAGATTGAACCAGGAGAAATATCCCCGGCCTCTGAACATAATTGAGGGCCCCCTGATGAGTGGCATGAAAGTTGTCGGTGATCTTTTTGGAGCTGGGAAAATGTTTCTCCCTCAGGTTGGCAAAACACCGGGAGGAATTCACAGTGGACTCTGGTCTTTGTCTTCTAGTAAATGGGTGTAGGTACTTTGTGTGTGTGTGTGTGGTACTGGGGATGGGATTGAACCCAGAGGCATTCTACCTCTGAGCTACACCCCCAGTCCTATTTTTTTTTTTTATATTGTTTATTTTGAAGCAGGGTCTCACTAAGTAGCTGAAGCTGGCTGCAAACCCGGATCCTCTGGTCTCAGCCTCACAAGTACTGGGATGACAAGCGTGCGCCACCACGCCCGGCTTAGTACTTTTGTTTTAGCGTCAGTTTGGACAAGGCTTGAGGCCCTCCCCTGCCCATTCCCTCCCCAGACGTACTTGGACGCATGCCTGAGAAAACACATCTTGAGGCTGGCGTGAAGGCTAGAAATCATCCGGAGACTTTCCGTTTTGAGTTTTCTGCAATACCTCTCTCCCCAGTGCCTCTCTCCCTGCCCCCCACCCCCAAAAGTAAAGAGAAACCCAAGAGAAATATCAAGTTAGTGTTGAGATTTGATTTGACTAGCCGGCGTTGATCTTAAAGGATGCATGCTTTGACAAAATACTAGCTTTTTTAAGTAGTGGGACATTAAGCCGTAAGTTTCAAGTAGGCCAGAAGGCTTGTGTGGAGTCACGACAGCTGTGCACCCCATCAGTTACCAGACACTTGCCAGGCATCCGGGTCGGGACGCGCAGGGCCTCTTTATGAGGCTCAGTTATGAGTTGTGATGCTGGCGATTACCAGAGAGGGTTGGGGGCCTGTGGGAAGCCAGAAACTCTAAGGACATGAGAGTTAGAGGAACGATGGAGGGCTCTGGCCTGAGGAAAACCAGCAAGCAAAAGCTCGAGAAGACTCAGATTTCATAAGCCGGGCGTGGTGGCGCGCACTTGTAATCTCAGTACTTGGGAGGCTAAGGCCAGAGAATCCAAGTTCACGGCCAGCCTCAGCTACTTAGTGAGGCCCTCCGCAACTTCGTGAGACCCTGATTCAAAATAAAGAATAATAGAAGCCGGGCGTGGTGGTGCATGCTTGTAATCCCAGCATTTGGGAGGCAGGGACCGGAAGATCCAGGTTCTCGGCCAGCCTCAGCTACCTAGTGAGGCACTCTGAAACTTAGTGAGACCCTGATTCAAAATAAAGAACAGTAGGACTGGGGTGTAGTTCGGAGGTCTCAGCATTTGGGGCCTTGTGTGTTTTCTTCCTGCTCTCCCTCACCGGCCGTCCCCACGGCGTGCTGGGTCCCCGCCCCGTCCGGCGCACTCAGGTGAGCTGAAAGCCATCGGCAGCCATGCGTGGTTTGGAGCGGTCGGTCAGATGCCTGACTCTGCTTTTTTCCCAGGTTATAAAGTCAGCTCGGGTCATGAAGAAGGCTGTCGGTCACCTTATCCCCTTCATGGAGAAAGAAAGAGAAGAAGCCAGAGTGCTTAGTGGCACCGTAGAAGAGGAGGCAAGTCCTTTTGCCAGGCCTGTGGGCCTTCTATGGAGCGGGCCTGGGAGACTTCTGTGGGGGGGCTAGGCAGTCAGGCTGGCTTGCTGTGTGTATCACTGAAAATAAAATAGAGAAATCATACATCTGTCCCTCCTTTACCAGGCTTTAGAATACCCTAGGGTTTCCATTTGATGGTGGCTTTATGAAATTTTTTAAATCAAAGTCTGATTTCAAGACAAAACTAGCTGATTCCTTTAACTGACATTTACAGAGTTTCTGCTGTGTGCCCAGCTCTGTGTCGACACTTTTGCTACCCATCTGTCTCTGCTTTGGAGTATTGTATCCAGAAAACTTGTATCTCAATATTCTCTCTGTACGGGTAGTTTCCTTGACACCGCTTCTGGATTCAATTTGGTCCTTGCTGGCTGCACCACCAGCGCAAATCATTCAGCCTTTTGACTTTGTCTAGCTCCCTGTGAAGCTGAGGAAGCTTCAGCCCCTAGGACTCCAAATTCTTAAATTGATCGGAGTTTGCAAAGGGCTCAAGACAGGCAGTATTTATGAAAATGCCATCTACCTTGTTTCCTTTTTTTTTTTTTCCTGCCAGGAGAGGGGTTTGATGGCAGTGTATATAACAACCTTGTTAAAGAAATAGACACTTGGATGACCTCTGTACTGGGCACTCAAGGTTTTATTCAGATTCTGAGAAACATCTGTAGTTACCAACTCCTCCTCTTTCCTCCTCCTCCTCTCTCCTCCTCC
>PVLC010008539.1:0-57900 GCA_004027655.1 Graphiurus murinus | reverse complement strand
AGGAAGGAAGGAAGGAAGGAAGGAAGGAAGGAAGGAAGGAAGGAAGGAAGGAAGGAAGGTAAAGAATAGGACTGGGAGTGTAGTTCACAGGTAGAATGCCCCTGGGTTCTATCCCCAGTGCCACAAAAAAATAGGAAAGGAACCAACCCTTTATAAAGAACAAAATTAATCTCAAATAGCAAGCAACAACTTTTCAAACATCAAAATGGCAATAATTAAATGGCCTCTTATTCCCGGATTGGGTTCTCTGCCAGAAACAATTACAGTGTAACAAACATCAGGACAGTTTTAAAAATTAAATATGCCCTATGGATTAGAGAGTCATATTATAGCAATACTAACTTTCCCAATTTTGAACACTGTAGTAGATTATATAAGAGGTGTTCTTGTTTTAGAGAAATACACACTGATGTATTTTTTGTAGCATCACAATGTTTATCACTTCCTTTAATGGCTCAGAAAAGGAAAGAGAAAAATAAAAGTATGTATGTGTGTGCATGCACATGTATGTGCTGAATTTGGTAAAGTGTATACATGCATAATGGAATTTCTTGTAATATTCTTGATTTTTGAAAATTTTCTGTAAGCTCAAATTATATCAAAATGAAAAAGTACCAAAAAATGTCAAAGAAATAGCTAAAGAGGCATCTTCAGAGAACTACTTTTGAAAAAGTCAAATGGTAAAGAATGGATGATAGCCCAGTGAAAACTAAGATCCTGACATAGAAGACAAGCTTGGAATAATCACAGTAAATACAAAGGGAAATAAAAGTTAGTTAAAACAATTGAAGAAAATATAAGTAATACATTGCTTAAAGACAACTCAACATAAAGAAAACAGGCGTCACAGGAGAAAGTCAAATGGAAGAGAAAAGCAATTCAAAGATATAAAAGCAAGAAAGTTATCTGAAAATAGGCAGGGCTCTTCTGTAGACAGAAGGAGAAGGCTGCCATTTTTAAAATGTGGAATTATTGACACTGAAACACAATCCTGGTCCAGTTACTGAATTTCAGGGATTAAGAAAAAAATTCTTCAGACATCTGGGCAGGAAAGAAAATTCTGCCACATGAAAAAAAGAGATAAGAAAAATAGGGTGGCTTCAGATTACTTCACAGACAGAGAAAGGTAAATCAGTGTGTACAGGCTTATAAGATTGCCCAAGCCTATTATTCTAACAGTTTGCAATACAAATATAAAGGTAACAGGCATTTTCAAACACAAAAGAACTACCATGGGATCTACCTGCAGGAAAAAAAACTATCCAACAATTACTATTTCACACACACAATAATAATAATAATAATAATAATAATAATAATAATAATAATAATGATGGAAAATTGTAATAAAGAACTAATGCAGGGTCAGAAGACAGTGGAGAAATTTCTACTAAGTGCAAAGGAAAGGAAATTGTGATCCACTAAACAAATCTAACTAATGTGCTAAACAGCCATAAAGATAACAAACAGACCTTACCAACAACACTATAGATGAATCAAAATAGAACCCTCAAGATAGGAAAGTCCTAGGGGAAAACACTCATACTAAGCTTTATTCCATAAGAATTTTCACTAGAAAAAGAAAATGAGGGCAGGCATGGTGGCACAGGCCTATAATCCCAGTACTTGAGAGGTTGAGGCAGGAGAATCACAGGTTAGAGGCAAACCTCAGCAATTCAGCAAGACCCTCTTTCAAACTCCAAATTCTTTTTGAAGAAAAGGGAGGTGGGAAACTCGGGTTGGGAGTATCACTCAGATGTAGAATACCCCAGCACATAGCCGGGCGTGGTGGCGCATGCTTGTAATCCCAGCATTTGGGAGGCTGAGACTGGAGGATCCGGGTTCTCGGCCAGCCTCAGCTACCTAGTGAGGCACTCCGCAACTTAGTGAGACCCTGTTTCAAAATAAAGAATAAAAAATAGGGTTGAGGGCGTAGCTCAGAGGTAGAATGCCCCTGAGTTCAATCCCCAGTACCCCCCCCCCAAAAAAAAAAGAATACCCCAGCACAAAAAAGGAAAGAAAAGGAAACGAAAGAAAATATTGACAATATTACTTGACAAAATAATGAATTATAACTATAACAAGGATGCATTCTATTCCCTCTAAAAACTAGCATGTGGATTAAGAAAAGAACTAATGTTTCTTTTATCTGAAATGTTGTACAGTTTCCTTTACTTTCATTTCAATTTTTAGGTTAAGTTGAACACATCTATTTTTTTTTTTTTTTTTTTGGTAGGGGATTGAATCCAGGTGTGTTCTACCTCCTAGCTACACCCCTATAACTTTTTATTTTGAAACAAGGTCTTGCTAAATTGCTAAGGCTGGCCTTGAACCTGAGATCCTCCTGTCTCCGCCTCCCAAGTACTGGGATTACAGGCATAAGACACCATGCCTGGCTATATCTATTTTTTAAAACTATCATGCAGAGGAGCATTTGCTTTTATAAAATTATTACTTTCCTTCAATCTATTCATCTTTCTAAATATTTATTATTTGTATGCCTGCTATTCATCTGACAGATGATTAATATCAAGAATATATAAAGAATTTTAAAATGTAACAATAAAACAAGTAATCTAATAAAAATGGGCTGATGATTTGAACAGAAATTTCTCAAAAGAAGAAATACAAATGATTAATAAATATGAAAAATGCACACACACACAGAGGAAAATTATTTGACTATAAAGAAGAATGATATATTTTCACTTGAAGGAAAATGAGTGGAACTGAAGGAACACCATATTAAGCAAAATAATCCAGACACACAAAAACAAGTACCTCATGTGTGGAAACTAAACAAAACAAAACAAAAACTCCGAAAATAAGAGAGACTATAAGCAAGTGGGAAGGGGGATAAGAAAAGGGAATAGGGAGAGGTTAGAAGAATGGCAAATGAGTACAATCGAGGCATGATATATGCATGTACAGAAACATCACAGTGAAACCCTCAATTTTTATAATTAATGGTGTTAACAATTATTATAAAAATAGTAATATTTGTGAGTGTGAGTGTTTGGACTTGTTTTTATTTTCTGTTTGAAGTTTTCAAAATGAAATTCATAATTTTTAGAAAAATGATTAATTTTTTGAAAAATGAATCATTTTTTTAAGGTCAATAAGGGAGGAGATCATTATTAGGAAAAAAGAAAAAGAAAAGAAAAAAAGAGAAGGTCAAATGTGTAATACACAGGGCCAGGAATGCTCTAACCTGCCTCTTGGATCTGCAGTTGGTTTCTTACAAACTATGTGACTGATTTTCTGATGAAAATAAGAGGATTACTTCCCTTGAATATTTGTTATTCAATCAGACCTTTGCATGTTGAATAATATCTTCACTATTTGACAGACTATATCCATTGATATGGGAAAGAGAATACACAAATATAATTTCTCCTTTAAACTGTGGTTTGCTAAAGAGCAACGCTGCCATCACCTGGGTACTTGTCAGCTGTGCAGAATCTCAGGCCCCAACCCAGCCGTCCTGAATCAGAACCTGCATTTTAACAAGAGCCACCTGGGATCTACAAGTACCTTAGCGCTGAGAAGCACTGCTTCAAAAGCTTTAACCTTAGCTCAGTTCTCAACAAGAGTGTTGGACAGCAGCTTTCATAACGCTGTGGAGATGAACTCTTCACTGGGTTTTAGAAGGGGAAAAAAAGTCTTTTTTTTCTTCTGACTACGTAGAGATCCTTACACCCTAACCCAGCTGTGTACTACATAGGCCAACGGGGACTATCTCTGGTGTGGCCAGAGAGCCTGACAGTGTATAAATTCTTTCAAGGTGCTATGGAAGGATATCCAAGGAAACAGACACAAAGGATGGAGGACAGAGGAGGAAAGGGAAAACCTGTTCTTGTTTGCTTGCTTTATTTTTTAGAGAAAGATATGAAGAATAATGCAGAGAGCAAGGAGTTAACATAATGTATAGTGAAAAAATAGCATTACCTGAAAGGTTTCTCAGCACATTTAATTCTTTTTCCAAACTGTCTAAGGTTTGTTGATCAGCCGTATTATCTAAGAAAGGCTCATTCTGACCAGCAACATCAATATACTCAATTTCTAAAATTTCAGAAGCAGCTCTAGATAATGAAAGAACAGCTGTACCACTTGATTGGGAACAAGAGGATGAAAGGCAGAGGGAGTTTTCTTTAACAGAGTTGGAAAGTGGTAAATTTGCTGTTGAAGGTCTCTGTGTCTCCGGGCCTAAAAAAAAAAGAAAAAATTAAATCAACTGTTATTAGAATTCTGAGTATTCAATAAGACAAAATACCAACTTCTTAAACATAAAGCAATGAAGTTCATATAGCAAAGTTTGTGAGAAAACCAGGCTGGGAATGTAGCTCAGTGGTAGAATGCTTGCCTAGCATATATGAAGACCTAGGTTCAGTCCCAAATAAATAAATGAAGGATATCAAAGTGTATAAGAAAATCAACTTTTTATTGTCATCCATTCTATCTAATCACAATTTGTTACTCTCAAATTACTTTCCCAGTGATAAAAAGAACACTTCTAAGTTTTCCTAAAATTTCTACAGTCAGAAAAAGATAAGCTAACTTTAATACTCACTAAAACAAAACATATGTAAAGCAAGTCAACTTCAGAACAACAAAACATATAGTCTTATAGCCTACCCCAAAGCCAAGTGTTGTGCCGTTTCTTAAATTCTGGGGTAACACAACACTTTGCCTTGTAAGAGAAAAAAACCCATAGGATAAACATGCTGCCAGTTCCTAGTGATGTGACTTTACTTGACAGTGTATAATTTATTCTTATATTTAAAAAATATGAAGACAAATACTCTAGTATGCATAATCTGTGCAAAATTTTAGAAAAACGTAGGCTTTAAAGAAAGTGAGGTCACATCTCCAGTTTTCCTAAATATGACCAGGCAGTGATTTCTTCCAGTCATCTGCTGCCTTGCAGAGCTGCATAGACATTTCAGAAGCACAGGCCTAAGGTTATTCTGTTGTTTAGTCTTAGGGTGCTCACTACTTTATCTTGATGGATTTCAAAGGTTGGTTTAGTTGGTTACATCAAAATGTAAATTTTTTTTCATAATAGGAAAAAGAATCCTTTCAAATCCCATACAACAGAACTCATTTATAATTGCTTATTTCTCATAAAAGATTCTTTAGTAAATTTCAAGAATATTCAAGAAATAATTTTAAAAATTCATAGTAGAGATAAGTTTTTATGGTATATAATTGTTTTTCTGATTCAGATATATATTTATGTTAAACATAAATAATTTATATTATAATTTTGTATTCCCTTAACACTAACTGGCTATGTGTAAAATGTGGATTCTTTAAGGAAGTACAGTTGTTACTTTCGTGAAAACCATGTTGAATGAACATGTGCTCCACTAGTGACTGGCAGGACATGTAAAATTCAAAAACATGGCTACAGGCAGTCATCCTATGTAAAAGGAATTTTTACTATTTTTACTATTTTTACTATTGAATTTGCCTTTTTTTTCAGCTTAAAATATCTACTTTGAATGTAGCTACACCCTAAGAAGCATCTGAATGCCGTATGTAATTATTTAAGAGATTAAAGCAGACTAAGGTAAGTCCCAAAGGGAACCAATTTAAATGAACATCGCAGAATTCAATTTTTAAAATCTTTTGTTGGAGCAAAATTATGGGTAAATTAAAATACAATTCTGACCTTTTTATGTCTTTTTGTGCTTAGAAACAATTCTGAAGAAAAATAACTGATGAAAATAAGTTTGTGTTTTATATAGAGAGATATTTTTATTATTGTTATTGTTTAAGAATTATTTTGAGGATTGGAAATTGGAAGTGGTTTTCCCATTTGGAATAAGATGCAAAGAATCACTATTTCACCCAGAACCATCAAGGAAAGCAAGCTTGCCACTCCTACGTAATGAGGCTGAAGTAGAAGAGCCTCAAGAGCATCATCACATGCCAGTGGGCACAACAGGAACTCTACAAAACTTGAAGGACCCCAATCTGTGGGGGAATCCGCACTCTTGCTTCTGTCTTATGACACATCTTGGGCAAGGTAAAATTTAAAGGAATTTAGAACTCTCATTAAAATAAAACAAACAAAAGGAAGGTGTTATTAGTAAGAGCTGGGCTTCTGCCAACCCAGAAAAATATGAGTGAGAAAAATGTAACATAACGTAGATGCCCTTCAGCAAACTCAAGAGAGCACAACACTTGCTGAACTCTTAAAACAGCATCTGGTTGCCACGGTATTTGAAACTAATTGATCCCAATTGAGAGAAAAAAAGACACAGGGGATGGGTCAGACTTATGCTTTGCGCAGAGCAAACAGACACACCATCTTTCTTACTGGAAATGTGCTCTAGTATAATTTAAAGCAACTAAAACATAGGAAGATAAAGAAAAGGCCCCCAATTTGGTCGTTGATTTTATTTGTTTATTGTCCATTTAAAACTATGTGATTCTCTGTAGTATTTAATTTATTTTTTATATAATAATTGGTGCATTGTAATCATACATCTTTGTTAGGTACAAGCTTCTAAAGGCATATATGCACACATTTCTCATTTAACCGCTTCCCCAATTTCCACCCCACTCCCTCGCCCTCCCTCCTTCTCAAGTTCAGTTAAGGGATTGACCTTGATATATTTGTGAAAGTACATCATGTGCATTAGGGTTTCCCTCCTCCCCATCCATCCCCTTCAGTTAAGTCAACTTCTTTGCTTTTCCAGGGTTTCTCCTTTTTCATCTGGAGACCCTCTTATGCCCCATCTTCTCCCTAGCATCCGCATATTAGGGAGAACATATGCTTTTTTACTTTTTGTGACTGGCTAATCTCACTTAACATAATGTTTTCCAGTTGCATCCATTCCCAGCAAATAACATGATTTTGTTCTTCTTTATGGTTGAGTAATATTCCATTGTATACATATCCCATAGTTTTGTAATCCATTCATCTGTCGATGGACATCTTGGCTGTTTCCATAGTTTGGCAGTTGTGAATTGTGCAGCTATAAACATAGATATACATGCATCAGTCTGATAGTTTGGTTTCCATTCTTTTGGGGAAATAACCAGAAGTGGTATTGCTGGATCATATGGTAGGTTCATTCCCATTCATCTGAGGATCCTCCATATTGTTTTCCAAAGTGATTGCACTAATTTGCAATTCCACAACATATTAGGGTTCCCACTTCTCCACATTCTCGCCAGCATTAGTTGTTGTTCGTGTTTTTTAGGATTGCCATTCTGATTGGAGTTAGGTAAAATCTCAAGGTCGTTTTGATTTGCATTTCTCTGATTGCTAATGATGTAGAACATTTCCTCATACATTTATTGGCCATTTGTATTTCTTCTTTTGTGAAGTGGCTGTTTAGATCCTTTGCCCATTTTTTGATTGGGTTGTTCGTTTTCTTATCTGCGATTTTCTTGAGTTCTCTGTATATCCTAGATTTTAGACCTTTATCAGAATAGTAGCTGACAAAAATTTCCTCCTACTCTCTGGGCTCTCTGTTGAGGTTCTTGATAGTTTCCCTTGCTGCACAGAAGCTCTTCAGTTTAATGCAGTCCCATGTATTGATCTTCCTTTGAGTTGCTTGTGCTTTTGGAGTCTTTTTGAGAAAGTTTTTACCTGTGCCTATGTGTTGACGTGTTGATCCTATGCCCTCTTCAAGTAGCTGCAAGTTCTCTGGCTTGACTTCTAGGTCTTTGATCCACCTGAGTTGACTCTTGTGCAGGGTGAGAAAGTGGGGTTTATTTCCAGTTTCTTGCATATGATTAACCAGCTTTGCCAACACCATTTATTAAAGAGGCTATCTTTTTTCCAATGTATATTTTTGGCTCCTTTGTCAAAAATCAATTGACTGTAAGCATGTGGGTCTGTTTCTGAGTCTTGTATTCTGCTCCATTGGTCTATGTGTCTGTTTTTGTGCCAATACCATGCTATTTTTATTACTGTGGCTTTGTAGTAGAGTTTGAAGTTGGGTATTGTGATTCCTCCTGCATCGTTCTTGTTGCTAAGAACTAGTTTGGCTATCCTGGGCTTTTTGTTGTTATTGTTCCAAATGAATTTAAGGACTGATTTTTCTATGTCTGTGAGGAGTTACCTTGGTAATTTCATGAGTATTGCATTGAATCTGTAGATCACTTTTGGGAAGATGGCCATTTTGATGATATTTATTCTGCCTATCCAAGAGTATGGAAGATCTTTCAATATTCTAAGGTCTTCATCAATTTCTTTTTTCAAATTTTTATACTTTTCCTTATAGAGGTCTTTTACCTCTTTGGTTAGGTTTATCCCTAAGTATTTTATTTTTCAGGGTGCTATTGTGAGTGGAATTGTTTTCTGGATTTCTTTTTCAGTGGATTTATGGTTGGCATACAGAAAAGCTTCTGATTTTTTAAGATTGATTTTGTATCTGGAAACTTTGCTGAATTTGTTGATCAGTTCTATAAGTTTTTTGGTTGAATTCGTTGGGTCTTCTTAGTATCATGTCATCTGCAAAAGGGGATAGTTTTAGGTTTTCTTTCCCTATTTTTACACTTTCGATTTCCTTCTCTTGCCTTATTGCTCTGACTAGAGTCTCAAGTACTATATTGAACAGAAGAGGTGATAATGGACATCCTTGTCTTGTTCCTGTTTTTAGTGGGAACTCTTGCAGTTTTTCTCCCTTTAATATGATGTTGGCTATGGGCCTACTGCCTATTGTATATTGCCTTTATGTTGTTGAGGTATATTCCTTCTATTCCGATCCTCTGAAGTGCTTTTAACATGAACAAGTGTTTGATCTTGTCAAATGCTTTTTCAGCATCAATCATGTGGTTTTTGTCTTTGATTCTGTTTATGTGGTGAATTACATGGATTGTTTTTCATATGTTGAAACAGTCTTCCATCCCTGGGATGAACCCAACTTGGTCATGGTGTATACTTTTCTTGATGTGGT
The DNA here is from genome assembly GCA_004027655.1 of Graphiurus murinus. Lineage (NCBI taxonomy): Eukaryota > Metazoa > Chordata > Mammalia > Rodentia > Gliridae > Graphiurus > Graphiurus murinus. The sequence goes on along the minus strand of PVLC010008539.1, from coordinate 48,982 downwards.
TTTGAATGCGCATTGCTAGTATTTTGTTTAGCAGTTTTGCATCTAAGTTCATCAATGATATAGGCCTATAGTTTTCTTTTCTTGAGCTATCTTTATTTGGTTTTGGTATTAATGTGATGTTGGATTCATACAATGTGTTTGGGAGGGTCCCATTTCTTTCTACTTCACGGAATAGTTTGAGGACTATTGGGATTAGCTCTTCTATAAATGTTTTATAAAATTCACTTGGAAAACCATCTGACCCTGGGCTTTTGTTTGATGGTAAACTCTATTGCTGTTTCTATCTCTTTGATTGTTATTGGTCGATTTAAGTTTTCTGTATCTTCTTGACTCAATTTAGGAAGGTTATATGTGTCTAGAAATTTGTCAATGTCTTCTAGATTTTCCATTTTGTTGGAGTATAGTTTTTCAAAATAGTTTCTGATGACCCTCTGTATTTCCATACTGTCAGTGGTAATATCACCTTTTTCATCTCTTATTTTGGTAATTTGGGTTGATTGTCTCTTTCTTTTGGTTAGGTTGGCCAATGGTTTATTTATCTGGTTTATTTTTTCAAGAAACCAACTTTTGGTTTTGTTGATTTCCTGTATTATTTTTTTATCCTCTACTTCATTAATTTCTGCTCTGATTTTCATAATTTCCTGTCTTCTACTAGCTTTGGTGTTGGACTGTTCTTGTTTTTTGAGTGCTTTGAGCTGTGTCATTAGGTTATTTATTTGGTGATTTTCTTTTCTTCTTATGTGGGCACTCAGTGCTATAAATATTCCTCTTAGTACTGCCTTCAAAGTGTCCCAGAGATTTTGATATGTTGTGTCTCTGTTTTCATTGGTTTCTAGGAATTTTTAAGTTTCTTCCCTTACTTCTTTTATGACCCAATCCTCATTCAGCAATGTGGTGTTCAGTCTCCATATGTTTATATGGTTACTCTGGGTCTTCTTAGAGTTGATTCTAGTTTCACTCCATTGTGGTCTGAAAGGATGCAGGGAATTATGTTACATTTTTTTAAATTTGCCAGTGCTCACTTTGTGGCCCAGAATGTGGTCTATTTTGGAGAAGTTTCCATGTGCAGCTGAGAAATATGTGATTTCAGCTGTTGTTGGGTGAAAGAATCTATATGTATCTAATAGTTCCATTTGTTTTATGGTATTCTTTAGGTCTGAGGCATCTCTAGTAACCTTTTTTAAAAGATCGGTCTAGTGATGTGAGAGGAGTATTGAAGTCTCCCAGTATTAGTGTATTGGGCTCTATGTGTGTCTTTATATCATACAGTTTGTTTTATGAAAGTGATTGCACCTTTGTTTGGGGCATAGATGTTGATAATTGTTATTTCCTCTTGCTGAATTGTTCCTTTCACTAGTTAAAAATGACCTGCTTTGTCGCTTCTGATAATCTTAGCCTTGAAGTCTAATTTATCTGATATTATGATTGCTACTCCCACTTGTCTTCAAGTGGATTACCTTACTGCAGCCCTTTACCTTTAGTTTGTGGGAATCTTTGCTTGTGTGTTTCTTGTAGCAGCATATAGATGGATTCTGGGTTTTAATCCATTTTGCCACCTTGGGCCTTTTTATTGGGGACTTGAGACCATATATATTCAGTGTGACTATTGAGAGATGATTTTTAATTCCTAACATTTTGAGTTTTGACTTCTGATTTCAGTGGTGTTTATTATTCTTTGCTTAGTTGTTTGCTTCCTGGAAATTATTGTTTCTCTGGTTCTGATGTTTACTTTTTAGTTCTTCTTTATAGTTAATCTCTTTGAGTATTTTCTCTAGTGCTGGTTTGGAAGACAAATTCTTTTATTTTCTGTTTGTCATGGAATATTTTTATATCCCCCTCAATTTTGAGAGAGAGTTTTGCTGGGTATGAGAATTTTGGCTGGAAGTTATTTTCTTTCAGAGCTTGGAATATGTTACTCCAGCCTCTCCTGGCTTGATTTGAGAGGTCTGGAGTGATTCTAATTGGTTTGCCTCTAAATATCACTTGGTCTTTTACTTTTGTTGCCTTTAGAATTCTCTCCTTAGCCTCTACATTATTCAGCTTGATTATTATGTGGTGTGGTGAACCTCTTCTTTGGTCTTGTCTTGAGGGAGTTCTGTATGTTTCCTGTACCTGTGTATCAACTTCTCTATGTTTGGAAAATTCTCTGATATAACTTCTTTGAAAAGATTGTTTATTCCATTAGTTTCAACTTCTAATCCCTCTTCTATGCCTATTATTCATAGGTTAGCTCTTTAAATTTGGCCCAGATCTCATCAATGTGCAATTCATACTGTTGAATTTTTTTTTCTAAATTATGTAGTATGGATTCATTTTTGGAATGGTCATCTTCTAAGAGTGATATTCTATTTTCCATGTGGTCTAATCTACTGTTTATAGCTTATATTGATGCCTTTACTTCAGTTATTGCATCTTTCACTTCCTTCAATGCTTCTCTTAGGTTCCTGTTCAGGGTTTCAGATTCTTTGTTTATTTGTTCCTTTATTTCTTTCCAACTCTCCTTACAAGATCTGAATTGTTCTTCTGGTAATCTCTGTCATTCTGGGTTGGTGAGATCTGTTATTGAGGGGTTGTGGTGGCTCATTGTTTTTCCTTCCCATGGTTCCCATTCTGAAATTTATATCTTTGTTGTTCTTGCAAGTTTTCTCATCCAATCTCTGCAGTGGGGGTTTAGAGGTGTCTGCTGGTATATACAGGGACAGGTTGTGTTCAATGGTAAAGGTTAAGTGAGAAGTCACAGTGATGAATGCAAGAATAGGGTAAAGTAGAGGGTATGGTCCAGCGGAATAAGAGGTTGACTATGTTGAGGTGATATATTGTAAAGATTAGAGATGGTAGATATGTCAGGGGATTCTGGTAGTCAATGAAGAATTTTAGTGTGGTAGTATGAGATGGTCTTAATATGAGACAGGGGAAAAAGGAAAAAGAAAAGAGAAGAGGAAAAGTGTTAAGGAGAAGAATATAGATGGGAGACAGGGAAGGAAGCTTGTAAAAGGAATAAGGAGGAGACTCAACAAAGTAAGAAAGAAATAACAAAGCAACCAATCATCCAAATAAACATAAATAAATCAAGGCAATACAAAATGAACACAGTAAAATCAGATAAAACATAACAGAAAAAAAAAAAAAACAATGACAGCAACAACAAGAAACAAAAACAAAAACCCTGCTAGTTCGTAAGTACAGAGCTTAAATTTTCGAGTATGTCTCTGGCATTTTTATTTACTCTGTCAGTGTAGGCAGGGTGTTCCGTCCCGCTGCAAGCTTGTGTCTCTGAGCTCTCCACAGGGCCTGTCTGCATCTCTCTCTGCCTTTGCTGTTGGCAGGAGTGCAGTCTAAATGCTGGGCATTTTCAGTGTGCCTGGAAGGTCTCTATGCCCTGTGTGCACTGGGTTCTTCCCGTAATTCTGTTCCTATGTAATCGCTAGAAGGGTGGGTGACTGAGTCTGTCCTTTGTATAGGGGCCCCCACACCCTGGGGGTGCAATTTAACTTACAGATCCCTGCTGCTCTTGCTCCGGTGGGAGGAGTGAGCTGGGTGATCCCCGTGCAGGCTTAAGACAGTTGTCCCAGGCCTTCTTGATTGCTATAGATCCTACAGGGATATACCGCCTGATTATGGTGTGGAGTTTCATAGTTGCTTACTCCACTTCTGGTTCCTGGAGGTGCAGGAGGTCGATGAAGGTCTGGGTAGCTGGCAAAATGGTGGCTGATGAAATGGTGGCTTGCAAAATGGCGGCTGCCGGTTCACGTTGCACGACAGCTCCCTTGTTCTCTCTGTTCAGCTGCTTTCATTGCTTTGATCACTCTTTTGCTGCTTTGCTTTTCTTTCCTTCCATCAAGAAGCTGCATTTGCAGCTGTTTTGATTCAAGCTCTGAGGTGCAGTTGATCACTGCTCCGGCTCTGGAGGTAGAGGTGAGCTTGGGTGGTCCCGCAGGGGTTTACACGGGTTGTCCCATGCATTCCGGTCACTGTGGAAGGTGCAGGGATCCGTCATGTGATTAGGATGTGGAGTTCTGGAGTCCCCTTACTCCAAGTCTGGTTGCTGGGTCCGCAGCTGTGTTAGTGGACCCCGTGTCAGGCTGGCCACAGTGACTCTGCGGCTTGGTGCCGCTGCGTGGTCGGACTCCTTTGCTCTCCCTGGTCGGCTTTCTGGGGTCTCGTTAAGTTGTAATTCAAATTTTGCTTTTTTGTTACTTTTTTTCTTCTTTCAAGAAGCTGCTTTTATGGCAGATTTGATTCGAGCTCACAGCGCCTGAGGAGAAGTGTTTCACTCAGATGCCATCTTGAAACCACTTGTAGTATTTAATTTATAAGTTCATTAATATTATTGCTAAGGTTCAGATTTGATATAACAGTAAGGCTGGCACTAATGAAAAATGTCACTGTGGAGGTGGTCATTCCATAATAAAAATTTGTAGATTATAAACATAAAAAATTGCATATTATAAATATAAGAAATTAATATTGGAGTAACAATTTTTAGATTGTTACTTTTTTTAACAATTTGTAGAGTATAAACATTAGAAATTAATTTTGGAGTAACCATCACTGGAAAGGTAATCTTAGATGACAATAAAATTGATACTGATGCCAGTTGTACTGTAATATAAGAAAATAGACTTTCCTTGGGTTAGCCAAAGAATTTGTGCTCTATGATTACTAGTAAAACTATGTCAAATATTGTGAAGATAAAGTGCAGTGGCATTAATGAGCACAGAGATACTGATAAGATGAAAAATATGTCACTCATTGAGTAGTATTTTTTTTTTTTTTTTTTTGCAGTACTGGGGATTGAACTCAGGGGCGTTCTACCTCCGAGCTCCACCCCAAACCTTATTTTGTATTCTATATTTTGAAACAGGGTCTCACTAAGTTTCAGAGTGCCTCACTAGGTAGCTGAGGCTGGCTGCGAACCCAGATCCTCCAGTCTCAGCCTCCCAAATGTTGGGATTGCAAGCGTGCGCCACCACACCTGGCTCGTTGAGTAGTATTTAATGTGACAAAAACATTATTGCTGTTCTAAATATAACATTAGAACTTGATAAAATATATTTATAGAAACATGTTTTTGTGTAGTATTTGAGTAACAAATAATAATATTTTTATTAAAAGACACAGTATTTTAATCCTGAATAAAATTTACAAAACATTATTTTCTATTGACATTCTTATCCCACTGCATAAACTGCTGAGTATTCATACATAAAAAATAGAAAACATTTTCTAAGTGTTCTACAAACATAAGGAAATTTTATTAGGCAGTTTTTTTGTTGAAAAACTGCCACTAGGTAGCTAATAACTTTATTTTGCCATCTTATCAAATTAGAAATCAGCTCATGACCTAGACATAATAGTCTATCTCTCATCTGTAAATTTAAAGAATTGAACAGTATAAAGTCTTAAATCCCTTCCAACTCTTAAAACTTGTACACTAGTACTCAACCTAATTCAATAATAAAATCATGTATTAACTTCTAAAAGTGCCAGGTACTGTGTTCAATCAGGGCATTCAAAGCAAATGAGACATTGCCTCTACTCTCAAGTTGCACTCCAGACTAACACACCTTCTCTCTATCTTATTCAGAAGCACTTACAGAGCATGTACCACGTGCCATTCCCTATCCTGTCACTAAGGACACACCAATGAACAGGACAGGCTAGTTCTCTTTCTTTTGACCAATGTGAGAGATAGCAGAAAATAAATGTCAGATGGTAATATGTTCTATGAGAAATATTAGAGGCACCAAAGAGACTAGCATTAAAAAGGGTGGTCCCAAGGGCCTCCTGATGAGGTGGCATCTGAACTGAGACAGATTCATAGAAAGGAACCAAGCATATGAAGACAGATCTGAGGATGGATTAAAGGTGCACAGCATCCTGTATCCCAGGAGGAAGCGCATTCCAAGGCTGAGAAGTGAGACAGTGGCCTGCCGAGGAACAGAAAGAAATCTTGTGGCTACAGCGAGGGAGAAGATAGTTAGGAGAGAAGGTCAGTCAATTCCAGATTATTGTGTGATGCAAGGAAGGAATATGGTGGGTTTTTTCTTTCTTTCTTTCTTTTTTATTTTTATTTTTTGGTACTGGGGATGGAACCCAGGGGCATTCTACCTCCGAGCTATTCCACACCCTGCCCTATTTTTTTATTCTTTAGTTTGAAACAAGGTCTCACTAAGTTGTGGAGGGCCTTACTAAGCAGCTGAGGCTGGCCACGAACCCAGATCCTCTAGTCTCAGCCCCCCAAATGCTGGGATTACAAATGTGCATCACCATGTCCGGCTTGGAATATGGTGTTTTTCTATCTTCCATAGGAAACTCCAGGATGTTTTTAGGCAATAAAATGTATGATACTATTTCTGGTTTAAATTTATGGAAATTATGAGTCACTCATGAACTATAAATGTAAATAATTTTATGACTATAAATATAAACAATTTATCATTGACTATAAACAGAGGAATTTGATGAAAAGTAATTATAGCAACATGGTTTGGGAAGAAAGTGAAACTGGAGACAATGAGTGATGATAGAGAACCAGCTTGGGCTCATCTTGAGCAGAGAGAATAACAGCAGTTAGGTTTGGGCTGGATTTTGGAGCTGAAATCAGCAGGATTTACCAATGAATCGATTGTGGGAAATCAAGGTGACTCCTAGGCTTCAGGCTTAACCAATATTTGGATGCTGTTACTACTTACAGAGATTGGAAGATAGGGTGAAAGAGGAGTAAGTTTTGGCAGTAGGTAGAGGGAATCAGTGACCTTATTGCTAACCATGTAAATATTTTATAGCTACCATGTTTTTTATTCACAAATTTTTAAATCTTACAGAAATTAGAATTCCTTTATATACTGACATCACTTCAGTATATAAGATTTCCATAACTTGTAACATAGCCAGGAACATTTTATTTTATTTCAGGCCACTACCTTGGTTTAGAATGCCATTTCACAACTCCCCTAACTGGTAAATGTTATTATTTTTGGAAGATTTAACTTAAGTGTCACATGCTCCCTAACATCTTGCATAGCTACACTTTTCAATAACAAAGTCGTTATGTTATCATCTCTAAAAGATAAAAGAACTGCATATGTACCTATCTCTATTATCAGACAAAATGCAGTATCATTAATTGGCTATCAATTTTCAGAAGTATATTATTCATAGTCTTTTGTAAAACTTATTATATTGTATATTGTATAATTGCATTTACATACCTATACAATAGTCTTCTCGAAATACTAATTTAGAAATATCTATATCAGGATAAAAGAGTTGTTAACAAATGCAAATTCCTGGGGCCTTACCCCAGACTAAATTAATCAGTATCTCTAATAAGAGTGAGATCCAGAAATGCACATTATAATAGGTTTTACCATTGTCTGTGCTCACACTGAGGTTTCAGAATCATTGCACTGGGCTATAGAGACACAAGTATCAGATGCGTCTGACAGTGTCTAGACTGAGGGTGTTAAGATTTCCATAATTTACTATGTAAAACTAGTGTTTTCCATAATAAAGTACTAACTTTGGCTGATTTTTCCAAATTGATACTTTAAAGTATTTGGCTATTTATTTGTAAAGATTTGTCTTAGTGACAAATTTCTCAGAGTATGCATATGAATTTATTTTCATCAATATACCATGGCTTAAACCAGTTCCTTCTGACTGCCTCAGAAGGAAGCAACCAGAAATTTTGAAGCTGCTTTAGCATTTGATGTGAGAATAGGTACCTAATTATAGAGCCAAAAACATTTATCATAAATGGATGGTTTTTCTATAAAAAAAAAAAAGACTTCTGACAGATTCTCAACATAAATGCATATAGCAATGATCTCAGCTAGCCAAGAAAATTTAATCATAGGGTTTAGGGCAAGAGAGACATAACTCTTTTACATGAACAAATCATATGCAATTAAATTTCTGGCTAGAAAAGAGGCTTTAAACCAAGGCAATTAGCACACTTTGTCAAGTATTCCTTCTAAACCATGAACTCCCTAAGTTCAAGTACTATGACTTACACATCTCGTTATTTCCAGGGCTGTAGAGTGCTAACATAGTCAACACAGGTGTGTCAAATTGCCTTAATTCATTAGTTATCTGTTGCAGCTTCATATGAAATGCAGTATATAAAGCAAATATGCTTTAGTAAGTATAATGGCATAATAGTAACAACCTAATAATACTAATAATGCATACATCAGGAAAATATCTCAATGGGCATTTAACATGTCAAAAGAGTTATCTTCTGGAAAGTCATGCAATTACTTTTGTTGGAGAGTGGAGTTAATGAACTGAAATCAAGATCTGAGGGTTAACACGTACTGCAATTACATTTAGAGCCAAACTATTTCAATCCAAGTTCTAAGTAGCAATCTTAATCTAAGCCGTTCATTTGCATCTAATCATAATATGAACCAAGTAGAAGAGTACATAAAATCTGGTATAAATCGACTGCTTCCTGAGTGTGTAATGGAAACGAGCATGGATTCTATGAGAAATGATCAAAATATATCACATCCTCAGCTACATTGAACAAATATTGTCTAGTATGTTGTTATAGAATATAACTGACTACAATTCATGTTTTTTAGAGGAATAGTAAGTATATTTAGTGTTTTTTGTTTTCGGAAGAAAAATCCAGGACATTTAATTAAAATAAATTATAATTGCAAAAACTAACTTTAGGTGTCTAGTAAACTTCTAAAAACAAACTACTAAGTACAGAGAGTCACTAATACATCCCTGTTGGGGTGTACCCAATCTTACCCATTGTTTGAGGTTTTACACTTGTCAACGGATTCTGGCCACTCTGCAGAACACCCAAAGCATCTTCACTACTCGTCGCACGTGCACTTATGCTACTCTCTGGGATCCATTCCTTGTCTCCTAAAATGGAAAAATGATAAGATAACACACAGTACAAAATGAGGTAAGGAGGTAAATCTATGTTGCTTATTAAATTTTTAACTTGCTGAATAATATTCCTCTGAACTAAGAAATATTTATATAAAATGAGACATACTATGAAATATAGAATCTAGTAATTATAAAATAAAAATGTTGAATTCATATATCTTGGGTAAAGAGAAATTAAGCTATAAACTGCAAAGATGATGCAAACATGCATCTATGAATAGAAATAAATATTTTTAAAAGTATGTAACAATACAAAACAAAAGGTATAATAGTTTGTACATAAACACATTTAAACACATGGGACACAATAAATATAGATGCCACCAAGACTTAGCTTTAAAAGTGAAACTAAAAAATCAAGAAAGAGAGCTATATTGTTTTTTAGTGATGTGGCATATACACACACAATGGAATTTTACTCAGCCATAAAGAACTACAAAATTATGTCATTTGTAGGAAAATAATTGGAACTAGACAATATTATATAAAGTGAGAGCAGCCAATCTCAGAAAGTCAAGGTCAAATGTTCTCTCTCATATGTGGAAGCTAGAGAGAGAATAGGAAACAAAAAGGGACTTTAGATAATGGAACAGAGAGACAAGTAGAATAGGAGGAGGAAAGAGGGTCTGGGAAAAAGGAGGCTTGAGGAAGGAATCAGTTCAAATAATGCTATATCCCTATATGAAGGTATAACTACAAATCTCACTCACATGTATGGGGAGGAGCAGGTAGAAGGGTAGGATCTGAAGAGAAATACACCAAGACCTGTGTGTGCACGTATGTTTGTAACATTCTGAACCTCACTATGATGAATAATTACAATGCACCAATAAAAATGTCTTAAAAAGACAGAGGAAGAGGGGGAGGAGGAGGACATGGTAGTGCATGCCTGAAATCCCAGCTACTGAGTAGGCTGAGGCAGGAGAATGGCAAGACTAAAGCCAGTTTAGTGACAACCTGTCTCAAATGAAAAATAAAAAATGGGTTGGAGCCGGGCGTGGTGGCGCACGCTTGTAATCCCAGCATTCGGGAGGCTGAGACCGGAGGATCCGGGTTCGAGGCCAGCCTCCTCAGCTACCTAGTGAGGCACTCCGCATCTTAGTGAGACTCGGTTTCAAAATAAAGAATAAAAAAAAATAGGGCTGGGGGTGTAGCTCGGAAGTAGAATGCCCCTGAGTTCAATCCCCAGTACCGCAAAAAAAAAAAAAAAAAAAAAAAAAAAATGGGTTGGGGTTGTAGCTCAGTGGTAGAGCACTCATGTGTAAAGACCTGGGTTCAATCCTCTGTACTAAATAAATAAATAAATAAATAAATAAATAAATAAATAAACAAAAAATAGGGTATCTGAACATTAATATAACTTGTAAGAATATTGAGTCAATAATCAAAAATCTCCCAACAAAGAAAAGTCCTAAATCTAAGGGCATCACTGGGTGAGTGCTATTGAATATTTAAAGAATGTTAACTCCAATCCTTTTTAAACTTTCTCAGAAAATTTAAAAGTTACACTTCTTAACTCATTCTATGATACCAGCATTATCCTGATACCAAAGCCAAAAATACAACAAGAAAGGAAAACTTTACACAAACAACCCATATAAGCAGTGTTGCAAAACTTCAACAATCTACTAGTAGCAAAGAAACTCAGAGAGTTTTAGGAAAAGTAATATATATATATATATATATATATATATATATATATATATATATATATTCATCAGAAGACTACTAGATTACTGGAGTAAAAAATAATAAAGCAACTCATAGAATGAAATAAAATATTTACAAATCATGTGAATACAAAAGAATTTCCTAAGGTTAACAACAACAACAAAACCAGATATAAACAACTAAAAAATGAATAAAGGATTTTAAACAGACATCCCTCCCAAAAAAGAAAGAAATGACTAGTAAGCACATGAAATGATGCTCAGCATCAATAATAATTTGGGAAATGCAAATCTAAACTACAATGATATACCACATCTCAGACTCAAGAGGATGACTACTATCAAGAAAACAAAGTAATAACAAAGGAACTGGAATTCTTGTGTACTGATGGTAAAAATGTAAATAACTAGGAAATAAAATATTCAACAAAACTAAGTTAATTTTCTATGTCATTAAAAAGGTGTAGATCTGGCCAGGCATGGTGGAACACGTTTGTAATTCCAGTACTTGGGAGGCTGAGACAGGAGGATTGCAGGTTTGAAGCCGGCTCAGCAATTTAGCGAGACCTTCTACAACTTAGTGAGACCCTGTTTCCAAATAAGAAATAAAATCGGACTGGGAGTGTAGCTCATGAGGTAGAATGCTCCTGGCTGTTTTGATCCTCAGTACTACTACAAAAAAAAAGTGTACATCTGTGACCATTCCTAAAAATAAAATAGAATTACTATATGATCCAGAAATTCTATTTCTGTGTATATACCCAAAAGAATTGACAGGAAGATCTCGAGGAGATACTTGTACAAGTGTATATTCAAAGCAGTGTGATTCAGGCTGAAAGAAACAAACCAAGTCCACTGATGGATGATGGATAAGCAAAAGTAGCAAATCCATACAATGGAATATTATCTGACTATAAAAAAAAAAGAAGAAAGGGGTTTTTATAACCATTTTTCACTTTAACAGTGACTTTCAAACTATTCATAAAGTTTTTTTTTTTTTTTTTTTTGGTACTGGAGATTGAACTCAGGGGCATTCTACCTCTGAGCTATACCCCCAGCCCTATTTTTTATTCTTTATTTTGAAACAGGGTCTCTCTAAGTTGTGGAAGGCCTCACTAGGTAGCTGAGGCTGGCCAAGAACCCAGATCCTCCGGTCTCAGCCTCCCAAATACTGGGATTACAAGCGTGCGCCACCATGCCTGGCCATAGAGAGTTTTAAGGGGTTGGAGAAATATATAAAGAAACTTTTGTCCTCCCTTTTCTATATTTTACATTTTTTAAAAAATGAAAATTTAACACATGCTACAACATGGATGAAATTTGAGGATGCTGAGCTAAATGAAATAAGCCAGTTGCAGAAAACACTGTAAAATCTTACTTACGTGAATGAAGTGCTTAGAATAATCAGAATAATAAAAACAGAAGTAGAAGGTGTTTGCTAGAGGTGGAAGAAAGAGAGAATGAAGAACGACTGTTGAATCGGTGTGGAATTTTGGCTTTGCAAATTAAAGGAGTTCGGGAGATGAATAGTGATGAAGGTTTCACAGTACTGTGAATACATTTAGTACCAGTGAACTATGAACTTAAAAATAGTAAAGATGGTAAATTTGAAGTTATGTGTATTTTGTCATAATAAAGATCAGAGAGAGAGAGAGACAAAAGGAAAAATTAGATATACTGCCTCAAATTTCATAGATTCTGAAATGTTATGACTTATTTTAAGATGAAATTTAATATATATCTCCATATAACACTTAGCTGGCAAAGTGATTCAAGATGTACTATTCTGAAAATTGTAAGAGCCACACTCTAAATTCTAAAAATAATCTTCTCTCAATTTAATTATAGTCATGTTTTCTCACATTCTGATAATAGCCTTAAGTGTAAATATATGGCAACTCACACAGGGTTAATACTTTTAGGTAGATAAGAAGGAAATGACTTTATTTGTTGGACCACTATTTCCTAAGTTGACAATTGCTTATTTTTAAAAAGTGAATTAGAACTTGTTAGGCTCGTTCTTTAGACCATCTGATTTCATGTCTGAATTTACCTGCAAGTGTAATCCTAATACTGGAATGGCTGCATTCTAAGCTACAAGCAGGTATTAAGTTGAGTTTTTCACTTTTATCAAAAGTAAAGAATTTCTCAAGTCCTTGATATTTTTCAGTTATAGGTTTACTTCTGAGGGCTATTTCCTGTAACAACTAGGAAACAAAATATTCAACAAAATTAAGTTTGTTTTCTACCTCACTGAAACAAAGAAGTGTATTCATTCATCATTTTATTCAGCATAAATTCTGCTCTCACAAGTTCAGGTTCTAATACTGGAGACACAGCAACACAACATTTATGTATAATAAGTTCCAAAAAGTAAAGCACAATTATAGTAATTATCTGAAAGTTGTCATTATTCTGAGGAGGAAAAAATTCAAGAAATAAAGTAAAATAAAATTTTCCTCTCTGATATCTTTCCTGTTTTTTTCCCTCAGTCTTTGCACATAAATTATCTTGGAATTCAGTCTCTTTCATACGCAGTGCCTTTGAACTAATGTCTTTGTCTAAACACAAGATAATTACAAAGATGAAAGTAAAATACCAATGAGAATAAATCTGATATAACAATAGTCATGGACAAAAATCCAAGTTATAAAATAGTCATCACAGAGCAAACATACAAAGAAAAGACCAAGGCAGGAGGAAGAGAAGAGATTTGTGAAGTTCACATAGTTAGAAAAGAGCAGCCTATTAACTTATTTTTGCATATGCTTTTATTTCTGGATAGAATATAACTGTGACTAAATAAAGCACATAACTCTAATATGAAACGGGTCAGCAAATCAGAAGTGAGAGTTCTAGATGGGATTAAATGCAATCAGAATGGTTCTCACTATTCAATACTTCCCCAGAGAATCTAAGGAATGCCCAGAGTCTGTTTAAAGAGATTGAACACAACAGAGTAAACTGCTATAACTCTATACAAATTCACAATTCAGAAATAGGAAATTACAAAACAAAACAAAAAATCATGCCATCCAAAGACATATCCAAGTCTACTCATCTGAGGACATCTTTCTTCATTTCTAGTGAAGCTCATATTTGGACTATGCAATTGTAAATCTGAAATCATTTAAAAGTCTTGTTTTACCAATAAGAAAACTTATAATGGTTGTATTTAATTTTATTTTGTATTGTTCAAACCCACTAAGTTAACTATTGATAATTGCAGAACCAGCACCTAGAACTCCTGACTTGGCCATATTCTTCCCAAATACTGCTCTACAACTTGATACTTAATTCCACAGGAAGATTCATATTATGAAAACTGAAAACGAAACACAAGAGAAACAACATTATGCTCAATTTGGGTATCTGAATATGCCACTGCTAGAAATTGCTCCTATGAACTTTGTTCTGAAACATAAATAAATTCTGCTTCAGGAATGGCTTCTACTAGGGGAAGAAGAATTAAAAAACAATTTGGGTCTGGTCATTACATTAGAATGTTGTAAAGGGATCAGAAAACAATTGGCAACTTTTTAAAAAAATTCATTTCAAATTATTAAATATTTTAAAATATATATATATGTACAACATACAACTTAGACAAATTAATTTTAGAAATTTAATTTGCTTCAGATATTAGACAGCAAATTGTACTATGTTGGGGTTGACATACTGTATTCCAGTGCATATTTTTATTATTATCATGTCTGAGTACATCTATAAAAAGTTACAATTATCTAAAGTGTTTGTAAAAACCAGACAGGCTCTGTGGCACATGCCTGTAATTCCAGGTCCTTGTGAGGATGAAGCAGGAGGATCTCAAGTGGGAGATCAACCTTGGCAATTTAGAAACACAAAAAATAAAAAAGGGGGGCTTGAAAAAATAAATGGGACTAGGGATGAAGCTCAGTGGTAGAATGCCCCATACATCACACACAATAGTGTCATGTTTATACTGTGTATCCTTTTAGAGTTAAATTTTAACATTATTGTTTTGAGATGTAACAATGTGAATGAAAGTTCTGTTTCATTCATTTTTACTGCTACATTCTTTTGCATTATATGAATTATCAAAAATTATGTATTTATGAGATTTTGTAAAATGTCCCTTACTAGGGTTTAGAAGATATACTTTATTAATAGCTTTAGTAAAATATTTTAATTTATCAAAATCTTTATCACATCCCTTGAGTTTTCAGATTCTTGAGAAAAGATCAATTGAATCAATTTTTATATATAAATTACTAAATTTGTTTTGCTGTTTTAATGACATCTGAGTTTATATCCTGTGAAATGGTCTTTTCCCCATCTCTCTAATCAAGGGTATTCTAGCCTCTGAAATAATTAGGGAAATTTCCCTCTTCCTGTTCTTCATAAGAGGTTAAATAATTGACTTTATCAATTTTAATGGCTTATTAAATTCACTGCAAAACTTGCATGCTTATTTTATTCTTTTGCTTTTGGTTTTATGAAGGAAAAGAAAGGAGTTTGGAGGGAAATAGATGTTGAACTATTCATTTAAATGCTTTAATGGCCTGCATATTTTGTACTGCTACAAGAGAGCACCACTGACTGTATATTCATACAGAAAAGAAATTAATTCTTATGGAGGTGGTCAAATCTAAGACCAAGGACCTCCACTGGCTGAGAGACTTCACCCTGCATCATTCCATTAAAAGGGGTGGAAGGAGAAGAGAGCATCAGAGAACAAGACAGAGGGAACTCAGGTTACAACAAACCTTCTTTCAACATAATGAACCCAATCCCACAATAACAGCATTAATTCCTTCATGAAGATAGGCCTCATGACTTACACACTCTTTAGAGGACCCCCTCCATACTACTGTGCTGGGGATTAAGGTCCCCACACAGGAAATTTGGAAGACACATTCAAATCACAGCAGATGGTTATATGTCTTTTTAGATTTTTCTAATTATCCAGGTCATTTTTATGTCATATATTTGGCAATCCATGCATTTTTTCAAAATTTTTTGTATTGACATAATGGTGTTAGAAACTAAAAATTTAAAAATTATACTGCATCTCTGTTGATTCAATAATGTTGTCTATTTGTACTTCTATTAATTTATATATTTACTTATTAATTTTATTGTTTTCTTGGTCACTGTGTCCAGAACTGTGTGTAATTTATTAATATAAACAGTTTCTAGTTTTTATTGATGCTGTATATTACTTTTTGCCTTATTAATTTCTGTTGCTGCCCATCGCTCTTTCTTTCTATGTCCAGTGAATTTAATTTAGCGTTGTTATTATTACATTATTTTTGAGTCAGATTCATAACTCATTAATTTTCACTCTTTGCATTTTCTTGCATTTGTGACTTAGCTTACAGTGAAGTTAGGTCCCAATAAACTCATCATGAAAATGGAAATATTGTAAGCTGAAAATGCATTCACTACATCTAGCCTACCAAATGTTATAGCTTAGCAACACATTACACTGCAGAGCATCATGGTTTACTGGGATCTACAGTTCAGTACCACCAACCAGCTCTGTGACAGAGTACCACATCAAAAGTCTTTGCACTGGGAAAAGACCAGCATTCAAAATTTGAAATGCGGTTTCTACTAAGTACATATTACTTTTGCAGAATTGTAATATCAAAACTTCATAATTTAAGCAGGGTACATTGGAGATCATTTCTATAAATTTCACAGTAAGTAGTATTTTAATTTCACCCTGCATATTTTTATATGTGGTGTTTTTGCTCACATTCAGTTTTGATATTTATAATTTTATTTATGAGTTATTTCTTAATCAAAACCTATTTGAGTTGTATTTGATGTTGCCATTTTGATATATATTTATAATTTATCATAATGTAGTTGGAAGCCACAGTGTATGATGTCATTTCTTTAGTATTTGTTGAGGTATCCTGTGTAGTCTTATTTTGGACATGTGCTGTAAAAGTGTATTTTTGTAAATGTTCCATGTGTTCTTTCAAAGAATACACATTTTCTAATCATTGAGTATATGGTTCAAAATATGCTCTTGAAGTCTTTTTGCATTATTCAAATCTTCTCTATTTTCTCTAATTAAAATAGAGAGAACGGAGATTTTTTTTTTAAAAAAGATGAGGATTTGAGGAAGGAAGTGTGAAGGGGAAAAGGAGAGTTGATGAAGAAAACTGTTCAAATAATGCTGTGTTCATATATGAAGCTATTAATAGCAATCTAAGTAATATGTGTGGGAAGAGTGGGCATTCATCATATCTGATCTTGCCAGTAAGCCTGTAATGTTTTTTCCCATATGAGCTACTCTTCAGCTACCACTTAAGTTAGCACACTTTAACTTCAATACAAAGCAAAACTTAATATATTGTGTCACAGTGACATTTTCTTATGAAATTCCTTATAAAAAGTCATTATAATAAGCACAATAGAGATTTACCACCAGTGTTGACTCTTTAGTTTTAGAATCTTCCAAGTTTGGCCTCTCGTTCAGATCGCTAAATTCCGAGGCGTCTTTGCTGTCTTGAGATAATTTCTCCATGGTGGAAGGTTTACCTAAAGCTATATTTGGCAAAGAATTCTTGCTCTCAAGTGATATGCAGGAATCATCAGACTTTTGGTTACTTTCTATATCTACGTGTTCCTCTTTTAAGTTTCCTTCAAAAGAGCTGCTTTCCCCTATGCTTTCAATGTCAGTATAATAAACATCAGCATCCGCAATGTCGTCAGACTCTGTATTTGAAGTTCCTGCTGTCAAAAACACACATTGACAAAAGGTGAATAAACAAGATTTAAATAAATAAACTGTTCATAAACCAAAAGGTCTTGGGTAAAAACTTCATGAACTTTATTTTATCAAAATTCCTTTTCTGAGATTTCAATGCTAAAATACTTTTACTAAGCAGGGTGCGGTAGCCTATGCCTGAAATCCCAGCATTTGGGAGGCTGAGACAGGAGGGCCTCACATTCAAGACCAGTCTCAGCAACTTAGTGAGAGCCTCAGCAACTTGAGGAGACTTTGTTTCAAATTTAAAAATAAAATAGGGCTGGGGGGTCTAGCTCGGAGGTAGAATGACTCTGGGTTCAATCCCCAGTCCCAAAAAATAAATAAATAAAATACTTTTACTGGCTTATGTTCATGATGGGCAATCATAAATCACTTATACATCCAAATATTTATGAGGTAGACAAATTAAAGGATGCAAGATGTCATATTTTGCAATAAAATCTTGAAATTAATGCAACTTTTTATTTCAGCCTGTGGTTCAACTCCCACTTTCCCACCTCTTTTCTCACTCAAATTTTACAACTGCAATTCATGAGAAGTAATGCAGATAAAACATTTTTCCACATTTTACCTCTTTTCCCTAGTGGGCCTCGCAATAAGGAGACAACAAAGAGAAAGATTCTGCCAGAAGAAAGAGCATCAGTAGTTAGGGGCATGGAAAATGTGGAGCTGGCACAGCAGCCTCTAGAAAGCTTCAACAGGAGCAAGGTGTTAGTCACCCACCTCATTATGTCTGCTTTAAGTAAATCACTTGGTTTAGTAATTGATTTTCAACCTACTGCACAATGGAATCATGTGAAGGTGCTCTTTAAAATTGTCAGTGTATGTGCCTGCCCTAAACTAATTAAAACAGGCACTAAGAGAGAAGCTCAGACACTAGCCTTTTTTTTTTTCTCCCACAAATTCTTCAGGTGCTTATAATGTATAGGCAGGGTAGTGAAACACTGGTCAAGATCTGCTGAGGAGTGAAAATTCTGTAAGAATTTTTGTACCATGTTTTTCTCATTTGAAATAAAAGCATGTATACTGTTGTTTGGACTGAATACACCCTCATCTGATTGTCCCTCATACTCTTTTCAAAACAGATACCTCTATGAATAGACTACATAAAAAAGTAGACTTTGACTAAAATAGTCACTGCTGATGTAAATTCTGCTTTATATCCCAAAGGAATGGTTTCTGATCAAATGTTTATTAACTTGACAATTACACCTAGTATGTAGAACTTTCACTTCCAACTACTGCAAGTCTTTATTATCACAAATATTATGAGAAATGAAGTAACTTTTATGTCAAAGAAATACTTTTATAATAAAGACTTTAAGAAGACCATTACATGTAATAAAACATCTATAATAATAAGTTCACTGTTAAAATCTTAATATAAAAATTATTCAATTTCCAGAAGAAAAAGATGCCATTTCTGTTGAAATTTCTATAACAACGTTCACTAATACTTTTGCAAGATTGTAAAATTATACTACAGAAGTTCATTGTTGTTGAAAAAGTGAGAGCCTTTTTGTTAAAAGTTTTGTTAAATGTAATTTAGAAAAGCCTTTTAATAATGTTAAAATTGCAATATAGATATATTTAATTTAGTCTTTTTGTTGGAAGCCCTGTGAGTCATAAAAGATATGTCTTGATTCAATATTCAATTATTCTAACCCATTATATAGGCTAATGAAGAAAAATCACATGAACATATCAAGAGACACAGAAAAAGCATTTGAGAAAATCCAATATTCATTCATGATAAAAACTTTCATCAATATAGGAAGGAGAAGGGACTTTGTTAATTTGATAAAAAACATCTCCAGATATGTTACCGCTAGCATCATACTTAGTAGTAAAAATCTAATGCTTTTGAGCTAAGATCAGGAATAAGAAAATGATGTGCCATCCCTTTCATTCCATTTCAACATTTTATTGGAAGTCCTAGCTAATACAAGACAAGAAAATGAAACAATGGTATATAAAATGGAAAAAATCAAATAATCTGTTTTTGTTCCTGGATGACATGATTGTCCAAGTAGAAAAATCTGGAAACATCATCAAAAACCATCCTGGAATAAACAGTTATAGCAAGGTTGCAATACATAAGGTTAATGTATAAAAGGCAATCACTTTCCTATCAACTTGTAATGAATAAGTGAATTTAAAACTTAAAACTCAAGACTATTTATATTAGCACCTCCCCAAAATACTTAGGTATAAGACTAAGTATATATTTATAAGATCTAAATCAATAAAACTATGAAGGTCTGATGAAATATATCAAATAACTAAATAAATGGAGAAATATTCCATGTTATGGATAGGAAGACTCAATATTATATCAATCTTTCCCAACATGATCTATAGATTCAATGTAATTCCAATAAAAACCCTAGCTTAATTTATGGCTATTGACAAACTGATTCTAAAGTTTATATGAACAGGCAAAAAAACCAGAATACCCAACACAATGTTTAAAAAAGGACATAGAGAACTGACATCACCCTACTTCAAGAACTACTGTAAATTTATAATAACTAGACAGTGTAATATTAGTAAAAATAGATGAACAGATAAATGAAACAAAATAGAGAATCCAGAATAGACCCATATAATCAAATGTTCTTTGAAAATAAACAATACAATAGAGAGAAGACAGTCTTTTCGACAAAAGATGGTAGAACTGGACATCCCCATAAACAATAAACACAGACACAGAATTCATACTTTTCAAAAATATTAAATCAAATGGGTCATAAACCTTAATGTAAAATGCAAAACATAGGTAAAACCCAGATGACAAAACATAGGTAAAACCCAGATGATTTGGGGTATGGCAATGACTTAGGAGACAGTACCAAAAAAATAAAAATAAAATGAGCTTCATTAGAAATAAAGATTTTAACTGGGCATGGTGGTGCAGGCCTGTAAGCTCAGTACTTGTGGGGCTGAGACAAAAGGATCCTAGATTCAAAGCCACTCTCATCAACTTAGTGAGACTGTCAGCAACTTAGCAACAAGACTTGTTTCAAAATAAAAAAATAAAATAGTGTTGGGGGTGTAGGTTGGAGGTAAAATGTCCCTGTGTTCAATCCACAGTACCACAAAGAAAAAAAGAAAAGTAAAGATTTTGCCCTGTGAAAAATATAAGAGAATGAGAAGACAATCCGAAGACTGAAAGAAGATATTTGGAAAAGCCATATTTGATAAATACTTCAGTAGTACCTAATTCTCAAAATTCATTAACAAAAATCCAATTAAAATGGGCAAAATATAAATATATCCCAAAAAAGAAGATATACAGGTGACAAATAAGCATACTAAAAATGTTCAATGTCTTATGCATTAAGGAATAACAAAAACAATAAGACATCACTACACAGTAATTAGAAAAGCAAAAATAGAAAACACAACCTCAAATGCTGGTGAGGATATGAAGCAACAGAAATGCTCATTAGTTGCTGGTGGAAATGTAAAATAGCAGAGCCACTTTGATAGACACTTTGGCAATTTCATACAAAACTAAACATACTGTTCCATATGATCCAATAACTGTTGTCCTTAGTATTTTCCCAAATGAGCTGAACATTTTTCTCTAATGAGTTTTTACCCAACATGAGTGGTAATAATAGTTTTGTTCATAACTGTCAAAGCCTCAAAGCAATAGGTAAATAGGTGAATAAACTATGGTCCATTCATACGATAGATTATTCTTAAAAAGAAATGAGCCAGCCGGGCGTGGTGGCGCACACTTGTAATCTCAGAATTTGGGAGGCTGAGACCGGAGGATCCGAGTTTGCAGCCAGCCTCAGCTATCTAGTGAGGCACTCCAGAACTTAGTGAGATGAGACCTGGCTTCAAAATAAAGAATAAAAAATAGGGCTGGGGGTATAGCTCGGAGGTAGAATGCCTCTGAGTTCAATCCCTAGTACCGCAAAAAAAAAAAAAAAAAAAAAAAAAAAAGAAATGAACCTTTTGGTTTGAAACATTGATGGTGGGGACCTATGTATGTGTGGAGGCAAAGGGTCTATAGGAACTCTGTAATTTCTGGTCAATTTTGTTATAAAACAAAGATGATTCTAAATTATAAATATTTTAAAGTGTCTTTAAATACTTCAGTATTTATGTTTACCATTTTTTCAAAGGCAACTAAAATATCATACTCCATGCTGTTCTAACATGTAGCTTTTGGACCAGATTTGGAGTCCTATAAAGTCCTGGGTTACATTCTACGCACAGTTCATATTTGGCCATAATAATTGAGAGGTTCCATAGTTGAAAATGGAAAGACCAGCATGACTGACACAAATCTACCTCTGTTTTTCCCTTTTTTCTGCCCAATCAGAAGGTGAGCATCAGTTTACAACTAGTTATTTTAAATAATGCTCCTGGTATCTCTCAAATTGCTTTACTGGTTTTCATTAAAATCATAAGTAGATAAAATATGATATTGGAAAATAAGCTCAAAAATTATTTAGTTCCTATATCTTAGCTTAATAAAATTAGGTCTAAGAAAGTAAATTATGTGTTCAAGATGACATAGGCAGAATAAAAACAAATTCTGATTTGCAGGTTATGATATTTGCAATGACCCTTTAAATAATGGTCTCACAACCTGACAGTGAAAACCGACATTTGAACACAGCAAATGTCTAATCTATAGAATCCAAGGGAAATACTAGTAACAACAGCACAGAACTATAAACAACATGTTTTGATTATGTTTTATCTCTTATGTAAAACAAAATCAAATAAAAATATTTGGAAATAAAATTTAATGAAGGCAAGGATGGCAGGGTGCCAATCATACCTTTGTCATAAAGGCTCATCCATGTTGTCTCTAAAATGCTAATTCAGTCCAGAACAATTTTAAATACTCTTTTTAGGTGTCCTTTTCTTGTGAATACAAACACTGTTGTCTATTGACTAAGAAGACTATTTTGATAGAAAATTATGTATTTTCAACCAATTTTCTTCTAAGTGCTAAATTTTCTGGCTTAAAAATCAGCAAAGTGACAAGCAAAACTTTCACAGATTATATTATCTATTGGTTTTATTAAATTACTGATATTAGTCATTAATAATATTAAGCAACAAAAAAATTACCTTTTAAGTCATCTTTACGATATGTGGAGCTATTTCTCAGTAAGGAATTTAAGAGATCTGTTTTCCCCTTGTTGAAAACATGATGTTGATAGATGTACTCTTCATATGAAAAACTATTCTTTTGATAATCATGAAATGTGTAACTTTCATGTTTAAAGACAAAAGAAAAAATAGTTGAAAGAAATGATGTTGTAAAGTCTCAGTTTATTAAAAACAAATATAGTAAAACTTCAATTGACCAAGGTTATTTATGTAAATATAATATTGATTTTAACCTTATTTTGGTCATATTATAAACTACAAATAACTAAATAGTATTATATAAAAGGAATAGGTAACTGGACCAAGTTCAATTTAATTACAAGATCGCAATTGAAAGTTTCTGTTAAAAAAAAGTTTGGCAATACGTTTGATCTAGAACATTGTATTTTTTAAATGGAATTCTATCGTTCAAGCTCATTGAAATATGATGAAATAAAGGTTTCACTACTATATAATCATATTTGTTCATCAATGAGCTATAAGAGTTAAAATATGTGGTATGTAGGCTTCAATATTTAATAAGAGTTACTAATTATAAGCATAGTTATAACAAATAACTATGAATTAAATAATGTATTTAATAATATTTCATATTTATGTAAGTTCTACACAATTCTATCATACAATTCATGGATTATACTTAACCAAAAGATCTTCTCCTGTTATTCATGAACCCCAGGTGGGGTGTAAAGTTAGGGTAGTACTATGAATCCTTCAAACCAAAGCTGTAATATTGCCAAACCATGATCAGTAACTTTCTCCATGTCCTTTGTTGTATATAGGGATCAACGCAAAGGCATGTGATAAGAAATGTAATCAAATTACAAAGAAGAAATTCCATTCATTTTCTTAGGGATAGAGAAATGGATATTAAACATTTTATCTGCTGATCAGTCTTCTTTGACAGGAGTACAAACCTAGCACTATAGACAATTTCATAACTGCTGAATGCTGATAAATATTAGCAATGTTCTACATAAAGTTCAGCATGGCCTCAGTAAAATGAACACTAAAGTCACATGTTTTGATACCATGCATTTCTCATTTAAAGAGATAGATGATTTTTGTGTATGTTTGGTTTTTAATAAGTATCCAAAATGAATAAGAAAGATCTTACCTCAGTTGACTATCAGCATCAGCTAGTTCAACTTTGTAAGGCACAATATTTTCTGATTCCTCAAATTCCTCTTCACAAATCTTATTAAAGATATGTTATATAATATTACTATTTTCAATAAATTTATTATACACTAGTCAGCTAACTGTGGGCTATATCTAGAGTACTTCATCCCAAATGATGTAGAGAGTGTACTAACTATATCCCATAGCACATGAGTACTGGGAGAATCAAACAAACTGCACAATTATTCAGTGAGTGCATTTGATGTGCCAGTTCTTCAACCAACAATAAAAATTTATGTTTTATCATGTAACTACCAACTGCCACACAGATCGGTGATGAGAAAGATTCTAGTTCTATGACTCACATAAGATCATTCTTGATTAAATGAATAGTATATGTGTGCATGTGGGTTGTGTGTGTGTGTGTGTGTGTGTGTATTTGTACATATGTCCAACATCTCATACTTATCCAGAGGAAAAACTAAAATGTTGTTATACAGGGGAAAAAAGCAAGAGCTATCAACCTAGCAAATAAGAAAATATTTAAAGAGGTAGTTTCTTCACTTGGGTCATTTTCTTTGACAACCATAGTAAGATAAATATCAAAGACAAAGGGTACAATCAGCTAGGGAATAAGGAACAGGTCAGAGATGCAGTGATGTCCTCAACCTTAGCCTTCAGCCCAGAGCTGGAGCCCTGACCAGCTCTGGCTCTGACTATTGGTGTCTTATAAGAGTTTTGCTCAAGCTATGATCATAACAAACCTCTTACATCCTAAATGCTATTTCTTGCTTTAAATAGAAAGTAACTGTTAAATGAAATTCAAGAAACTATATTTGCACATAAATTTTATTAAATAAATCCCATGCAACAAATTGACCTTTTGTTGAAAAGCTTCATAACATAATTAACCTAACCAGACTACATTCTGTAAATTAACATGGTGAAATGTTTTCTCACTTCCCATTCTGTATGCTTCAAAAAAAATTGGCAATACTTATTTAGCTCACAAATTTACTGTCTACATTAAAATTACTGTTTCTTTTTTTCAGCATGTTTAAATTCAAACACTTGTGAACTTCCTCTTAATCTGTGTGGAGTTATAAAAGAAAACATGTTGACAATAACATGCAGATGTACCTATATGCTATGGCCTTTCTGTTTCTTAAGGAATGTGAACGGTCATTATGCACTCACATCATCCAATTCTATTATCTTCAGAGATGGCTCAGGTCTCTCTATGTTTGATTCTTCTACTGGTAGAAAAAGAGTTGAGTACTGTACTTTGGTATCTTCAACTAGGAAATAAGATTAGAAAATAATGTCATCAAAGAATACACCTTATCTGATCATTTCTTTTCTTGAAATAATATTACTAACAATAAAAGAATGGCCTTCCTCCTATACATCCATACAACGACATAAGTGCTATAAGTTTTCCCAGCCTAAGTAAAATACAGATTTTCTTGGGAATTCAATATTTAAATGAAATTATTTTAATTAAGGCAAAGTAAGTCTAAAGAATGGAAAAGGGCTGTGTGCACAATTTTGACCTGGAAATAAAGGGTTTCCTGGTCTAGTTGAGAGTAATATCTTAAAGAATACTAAAAGCATATGCTCATTCATGCTTTATATTTATTTATTTATTTATTTTTATTATTTTTGATAATTAATCAAGGCAGAACTGACCCTTGCTCTTTTCGTCATTGTCATTCTGAGAGCACTGGGCCTCACCCGTGGTTTGACATGCACGTGCGAATGTATCCAGTAGCGTGTTACCAAGTTGTTCCTGTGGAGTTCTACAAAACAAGCAAGATGCAGTGAAAAGACTGAATAACCTGGAATTTCCTCAGACAAGATGTTGATTTCTTTTTCAAGGAGTATACAACTTTAATGATGAAACCATAACTGTACCTTTAATTCACAGAAGAAATTATGAGTGCATATCAAAATCTTAATGTATTTAAAAAACTTTGTAGACCAACTGGGCATCACATGGCATTTAAAAATTGCATATCCCACTGTTTTTGTTTAAGATGAAAATTAAAGTTAGGCTAGAAATTAGTATTCTCTCAAAAGCCACATGGAGTCTATGAACATATCATGCTGTTTAAAAACAAATTTACAAGTATGTGTCTTATCTCATAACCTTGGCATTATGTTGATGAGTTATCTGGGAACCTGAGGGCATTTGTCTAAATTTCCATCACACCAGTGGGGTGATGAAATAGGTTTTCATGAAATGAATATGAGGTGTTCTGGCTGTGGACTCTACTACCTAATTAACAACAAGGATTGATGCAGCCCATTTCAAATGAATGGCAATGAAACCCAGGAATTTTCAAAGGCCACGACCATATATTTGTTTCTGGAGGATATGCTCAGATTATCAGGCAGAGAGGTCAGTTTTTAGCCAAGAATATAAATAGCTGCACAGTCTGTGTAGGCCATGCAAGCTCATGTGCATCCTGAAAAACAAATCCACCTTAATGACATTGATATTAATGCCAATACAAAACCTAGACTATGCCAGGCTCTAATTAATTTTGATATATTAAATTTTAACTAGTATTATGATTAAATAGCAATAGTATTATCTTAATGTTACAGATGATGAAATTGAGGCAGAAAATGGTGAATCCACTTGTTCATAGTCATTCTGGGACTGACTACAGAAGAAGAATTTGAATCCAAGCAGTCTACTTCCTCACACCCATGTTATTAGTCATGTTTTTACTTTTATTGCCTCTTTTTTAACTTGCAGGGACACTAAAAAATTGACAATCTTCTGGTAGTTTACAGCTATGTACATTTTCTAACATATGTAATATATGTATGTATGTATATACAAAATATTTACATATTACTCAGCTTGTGTCTTTCCTAAGAAACTTGGTGAGAGTAACATCTCTTGCATTCATAATGTGGTTACACCATAAATAAAAATGCTAGAGAATAAAGTCAAAGACAAAGTGATATAGTTCTACTATACTAATAACTCATCATACACACACACACACACACACACACACACACACACACATACACACACACACAGTGTGATCCAGATACTTCTTTATGAAGTGAAAACTTTTCTAATTTTGGTAAAAGCCCCAAACCAAGGATTTATATCATCTATATACTAAGTTATTTGAAATTAGGGTGCCCTATAAGTTATTTATTCTAAAATCAAATAAGAACATTTAGATCACAAAAGTTTAAATGATTTACCCATGAACAGAAATCTAGTTAGTGAACTGTCTGGATTATGGAATTTAGACCTTGGTACTAGTGCTTGGTACCAGTGCTTGGTATTGCATCACATAAATAAAGAATAAAATATCCTTTAGAATAATACTCACCTTGCAATATTTTCCTCTTTTAAAATTTAGCAAATATTTATTGGGTCTTGACCAATTCTGCTAGGTAAACCTGTGATCTGTGATCTAAATTAGTTCTATGAATCAACAGTAGGTCGTTTACAACACAATGGCTGGGTATGGAAGTTTTATTTATTTTTTTAATGCTAAGTCTCATACCACTCTTAAAGACACTGTGTTTTAGATCAATCTGAAGTTGGATCCAAGAATCAGCAGTGTAAAAACCTGCCTCAAGTATTTCTGATGATCAGCTCAAATTAAGAATGGAAAACATTATGTTAAGTGAGATTAGCCAGTCACAAAGAGTAAAGAAGCATATGTTCTCCCTAATATGCAGATGCTAGGGAGAAGATGGGGCATAAGAGGGTCTCCAGATGAAAAAGGAGAGACCCTCGATAAGCAAAGAAGTTGATTTAACCAAAGGGAATAGATGGGGGAGGGAGGGGGACACCCAAATGTATACGATGTACTTACACAATTCTATTAAGGTCACTCACTAAACTGAACTTTGAGAGGGAGGGAGAGCGAGGGAGAGCGAGGGATTGGGGTGGGAATTGGGGAAGGGGTCAAATGAGAAATGTGTGCACATATGTTGCTATCAATTTGTACCTAACAAGGATGTATGCATACAATGCACGAATTATTACAGTAAAAAAAGAATTGCATGCAATGAAAAGGAATCAGAATATCAGCTAATTGCTAACACTTGCCCTTAAAATATTCTCAACCCAAAGCTTCTATACTCGCTTATGAAACTTTTCTAGATTTAAAAATCACTGGACACATGCAATTAAGACCTTTATAAACACTTTCATGTTGTCTCAAATGGCTGGACTTGGATTTCCTTCTATTTTAAGGCTGAACAATATGTGTGTGTGTGTGTGTGTGTGTGTGTGTGTGTGTGTGTGTGTGTGTTTTCAGTATTCATTCATCCACTGGTGGACATGTAGGGTATTTCTATGCCCTGAGGACACTATGCTGAATGATGTAAGCCAGACATGGAAAGACAAATACGGCATGCTCTCATTTATATACTGTTAAAAGAAAAATTGAGACCAGTTAAGTTTAACAAAATTAAATTGAGCAAGAAAACAAGTTCTACAAGCAAGAAGTATTATAGAACAAAGATGTTTCAGAACACCCCATCACATGTACAGGATGCATTTATAGCCAGAGGAAAGGAAATGACATAAAGAAGGAACCTGATTGGCTACAGTTAGCATTTGTCCTGTATGGTAATATTTTGCAGTTTTTAGCCTCTAATTGACTGGAGATTCAGCAGCTGTAATTGGCTGAGCCTCAGACACTTGTTTATAATAGTGCACTCTTAAGTTAGGTTACAGCTGGTTTACACATCAAGTTAGGGTACAGTTCAATATGTACAGAGGCTGGTTTGAGCCAAATTTATTTTAGTTCAGCCATGTGTCATCTGGAAAAGTCCAATCATAAAAGCAGAGAGTAGAATGTGGTTGCCAGGGGCTGAGATTTGGGAGAATTGGGGAGATGTCAATCAAAAGATACTAAGTTTGAGTTACACAGGATGTAGTCCAATTACTGTTTTTAACCAATGATTTTCATTGGTGCATTGTAATTTTACATGACAATGAGATTCATAGTAATACATTCATATATATACAGATAACAGTATTTGGTCTGTTTTCTTTAGGGGAAGTTTGAGGAAGGATGAGTATATTCTGAAGATATAAAGCAGATCATAATGGTTACAGTTGATACTAGACCTTAGGTGTTCTCACCACACATTATGTTAGGTGACAAATATGCTAATTAGCTTGATTGTGGTAATCACTGCACAATGCATATGCAATATAAAATCATATGTCATGTACTTAAATATTTATAATTTGTACTTGCTAATTATAATTCACTAAAACCAGCAGGAGGCTATCATCACTGAATATATTTTTGCAGGCAAAATATAAAAATAAAAATGCTATGATCCAAATAAAAAAAGAAATATAAAAAGTGCAATATAACATCTATTTCTAAGCCTATTATAAACCATGACAATGTGTAAAAGTAAAGTTGAAACCAGGATTATGGATATAATCATGGGAAAGTTTTTTGAAGCACAACATCAGAAATACTCTGTAACTGTGTAAATTGCCTTACACTGATATCTACAATTAAAACATAAAGCATTCATTCAAAAAAATATTGACATGGTGACCTCACTGTAGTCCTAGCTACTCAAGAAATTGAAATAAGAGGATCACTTGAGCCCAGGAATTTGAGATCAGCCTGGGCAACATAGTGAGCACTGGCTCAAAATCATTCAATCAATCAATCAATCCAACAATCAATTATATGAATAACCCAAGTGAATAGACTCACTAAATGTTAAAGCCAGCTAAGAAAAATGGCTAGTCTTTAATATTTGGTGTAGCTCAGGTCTTGATATTCCCATGATTAAAGCATCCCCAGTATGTAAAATTGATGATAGTCATTTAATAACTAAAATGTTCAACAAATGCACAATAATTGTGCAGTAATTACTTATATACAATATTTGTATTAAAAACTCAGTATGTTCCAAATAAAAAAGCAGATGACTTTAGAGTTACTTTTATGTATTAATTGCTAAACTAGAAAGAGGCCATTGACAGGCATCCACTACTGAGATTCACACCTGAATAGCTGCTGTGGACATCATACTTTAAAACAGATATAGGCAGCCTAGATATTAGTTACACAAGAAAAAAAGAATAGTAAACATAACTTAAAATCCTGCCACATAAACCACAATGAGATACAACTGCCTAACTATTAAAGTGATGACCAAGAGAAAAATAAAAACTAAAAATACTAGGTGTTGGAAAGGACTGGAAGCAACTGAAATTCTCAAACATTTATTGGGAAAATATAAATGGTGCAGTCTCTTTAGAAGACAATTTGGTAGTTTCTTATGGAGATAAATCTATGCTTACTATATATCTTGGCCATCCCAGGTATCTATCCAGGGATTTTAAAACACATATCAAGAAAATCTTCATGCAAATATTTATTTAAAAATATAGTCATAATTCCCCAAATTGGAAAAGCCAGGTTTTGCCATAAGTAAAAGAAACTTCAAGCCAGTGAAGGAAAAATGCTAACTGAATTCTGTAATGCTGGCTTGGAGTCAGAGGTGTCAGTGTGAACTTGCATTACCTTAACAGATATCCCAAAAAATAGGTACAAAGACAAATTTTGATGTGTGCATATAGTATGTCAGGGTATCCTACCTCTGACAAGGACTTCCTCTGAGAAGGCCTAGCATTTGTGACACCTGAGCAGGAATGGGCACAGTTAGATTCCAGATCTTGGTTTCTGAACACCATTTTTCAATAAGAGGATTCAGGATTCTTTGCAAGTACAGGGAAATCGGGTGCCAGAAAAATAGATATTCACAGCAGACCAAAAACAAGTTAAAAAGAATAATATCATTAAAAAAAAAAAGTCAATCTGAGAGCCCTTAATATCCAAAGCAGGAAGAATTTGTGTCGCAAAATAATAATATTATTGAGGTCTTAACCCAAAAATAAATATCCATGAATTCACTTAGCTAAATGAATAAAAGGGGAGAAAGAACACTCTCTTGAAGAATCTAATTAATAAATGTAGAAGAAATGAAGGAAACAGAAAATCACCACCCGAGCAGGAGAGAGATAACTGCTGCAGGCAAAATCCACTCAAAAATGCTAAAACCAAGAGATGAAATTTTAAGACAAAACTCAATATTTACATCATCTCAAAGTGTCGCCTTTACAATATTTATGAATTGTAAAGGAAAAGTGGAGGTTTTCACAGTGGAGACCTTGGTGAGCAGCACCGGAGCCACAGGACGAGTTCAACCTCACTGACGCCATGAGCCTATGGCATCAGACTCGCAGGCCACATCTCTCTCTGGTATTCGTCCTCACAGCAGAGACCCCAGCTGAGTATATTCTATCAGACACACGCAAGCACTTTTCAAAAGTGCCCGGTTATGAAAGACTGGGAAGACAGGGAAAGACCAGAGAACTCTGATGGCTAAGGACACATGACAAAACAAAATTTGAGACAGTATATGTGTCTTTGAGCAGGACCAATGAAAACATTATTGAAATTCAAATAAAAGTTATAGTTTAGTCAATAATGTTGATGTACTGGTTTTAATACAAGTGCCATTGTAGTGTATGTTACCATTAGAGAAAGTTGAATGAATGATATCTAAGAATCCTTTGTGCTATTTTGCATTTTTCCATATGTCTGATTTAAAATAAAATACTCAAAAGAAAAAAAAAATTCGACACCAGAAACAACTGAAGGGGCAGAGTGGTACAAATAGTGTGTCAGAAACTTCAAAGTAGGACTGACTTTAAAAGTCTGAAAGAAGCCACAGAGAAAAGAAATCCAGTTTTCTTTGTATGGACAAACTGGGTAGAATTAGGACCAAGAAACTAGCTGGAGATGAATTACAGCTCACTAAGAGATATAACAGTCAGACTGTGCCATAGTCTCAAGGCCCTGCCTTCAGACCTACTAAAGAAAAAAAGGAAAAAATTGTATATCTCACCTTCATTAGGAATTCATTAGGCAAAATGAAGCATGGACATCTCTGTTGTAGAGCTACTGAGCTTAGGACCTTTAAATTTAGCTCCAAAATCTGTAGTCGCATGGGCCTTATTTTACAGTAAAATTCCAAATGACTATAACATGAGGTCATTCATGGTTTTTGTTTAATATTTTAATTTTTTAAAATAATTTATGAAATGGTATATCTAGTGACAATAATTGGATAAAACACATTTTTTACTATTAATAAAATTACAAAAATAAAGGTCCATTAAATTAATGGTAAGTTCTTTAAGTGTTTTTTTTTTTTTTTTTCTTGGTGGTACTAGAGATTGAACTCAAGGACATTCTACCTCCAAACTACACCCCCAGCCCCATTTTATTTTTTCATTTGCAAACAAGGTCTCACTATGTAGCTGAGAGCCTAAGTTGCTAAAATTGGCTTCAAACCTGTGATCTTCCTGTCTCAGCCTCCCGAGTACTGTGATTACAAGTATGCACCACCATGCCTTGTTTAATAGTAGGTTCTGAAAAGAATATCCTCAGATGTTTTGGGTAATATACAAAAATATCTTTGCAAATTAATCTTACATTTATCACACTATTTTTCTATTATTACTAAATTCTATATTACCAAACTTTTGCCTTTTTCTTCCATTCTCATTTCCATTTCTTAAGGCAAATTCTAAATTAGGGATGTGTCATATTGTAATAGTAGAAGCATCACTAAGATTTAATACTATTTAGAATTATTTGCAAAAATATGAAAATACATACAAAAGTTCCATAGAAAGGCATGTAACACAAGCAAACAACATAAGTAGCTTTTGTATTTCCTAATAATAATATTAAATGTTTGTAAATACCTCCTGTATTTTTTAAGCCATAACTTTTCCATATAGGATAGACTGTCTTCTTTAAATTCAATATTAATTGGTTCTCTCCAAATTTTCAGATTAGTTTGTACTTCACATTCTTCCAATGAGTCTACAAAAATAAATACAATGTGAATAATTAATGTAACCAAGTCTATAAATTACCATCTTTTCTCTAATGATATAAAACTCATTATTTTTGAGGCACATGTGTTTCTATATTTATCTATATAATCAGTAGGTTAAGAATGTGAAAGTGTTAAATATTGATGTTTTATAAATAAGACCATATAGTTTCCTTCAGAAATTCGCTGAAATGAATGGATCTTATAATCACAAGATTTTTAAAGTGCCTAATTCTTTAAATGAGAAAGATGAATGCAGATCTATTATACATTCTATACACATACAAACACCAAAGGAATGTACTATAGACACTATCAATAATATTTACATATTATAAGGAACAGGAAATAAATAATTCAGATCGACACCTGGAGGAGACAACTGTCTTCATGAATGTATCCCTACACAGTAATTTATTTCCAGATGCTTTAGTTACTTCTGAAGTGCTACTACTCTAAATTGCTACGCAGAGCTACTAAAAACAAAAGTTTCTGGGCATGAAAACAGTGTCAACCCAGGATTCCCAATCTCTCTATCCTCTCAGTTATCACCCCTCTCCCATGCTGAACTATCACAGCAGGAGAAGGAAAAGGGAAAGGAGAAGTAGTAACAATGGAAAAAATATATTTGTATAAACTTGAAGGCAATCCCAAGCTCATACTACAGATTTGATTAGCTTCCAGAAACAGCCAAACACCAGCAATAGAAATAAACCAAAGAATGGCAGTTACCCAACTTCTATTCTTCCCAAAGAGAACTGACAGTAGTGTGGGAGAAGGAACTTAAAGTTATGAAAACACCAACAAGAACCTGTCAAACTTAAAGAGCAAGAATGAAGGAATGCAAGCAAGTCACGGAACAGGAGATCTCACTGGTCCCCTCGCTTTCTGAAATAAAAGATTTCTTGGAGGAAGTGCTAGGGAAAAAAAAAAGAAAAAGAAAAGGGAAAGAGGGAATAGAGAGAGGGAGGGAAGGGAAAAAAAGAAGGAAGGACTCATTGTTTATTTTTTCTTTCTTAGTCACAGAGAAAAGCCAATAAAAGAAGGAAGGAGCTAAAGAACCTGGCTTGTCACCACAGAGACATTTCTATATTTACAAATTTATGTTATGGTAATTATGTTTGGGTACAAATATCTAAGTTGGCCGCCATAATTTATTTTATAATACTGAGAATTAGAAACAAAATATCAATCAACAAATGAATCATAGCATGTAGAGAATACTATGCAACAGTTTCAAATGATGACATATATCTGTATTTACATAAAAAGTTGTCCATGACATAAACACAGAGAAAATGCAAACTAATTAATAGTATATGTATTGTAACCTCCATTTTTCCTAAGTGTGTGTGTGTGTGTGTGTGTGTGTGTGTGTGTGTACAACTACAAAGGGTGAGGGAGTGGGGTGGGAATTGGGAAAGGGTTAAATGAGAAATGTGTGCATGTATGCCTTTTTTAGCTTGTACCTAATAAAGATGTATGATTTCAGTGCACCAATTTAAAAAAAAATAAAATTTAAAAATAAATAAAAAATAAAAATAATAAAAAGAAAAACATGTAACAAAATTTATCATTGATTATCTTTGGATGGTAGATGTTATGGGTAATTTCATTTTCTTCTTGGTATCATTCTAACCAAGTCTTTTAAAATAATTATTCTATTACTTTTTTTATCATGCCATTATTTTCATTCTGAAGACCAAATTTTATAAATAGTTTTGAACTTCTGATTGGGTGATTTCTTAGCTCAGGTATTACGTCAAAACACTATATCTTTCAAAGTAGACAAAACACATTTCTATTTAAGACTTAATCTCTTTCAGAGGTTAATAGTAAAAATATATCAAAATATGAAGTAACAAATATAAATCACGTAAAACAACATGGTCAATGAGAAGAATTGGCACATATTACTAAAAAACATACAAATAACATCTTGAAATAGTAATTAAAGTGATGTATCATGAGGAAATGTAGAAAAATATTTGCAGAGGGAACATTAGTAAAATATCAAATTATAATTGAGAAGATGGTGTGTGATACTTTAGCATTAGGAATTACACTATGGAATAAAGGAGAAATAATCAGAATCCCTGGGAAAGAATGAAATAAAAATAGTAAAATTGCATGCCTATGACAAAGAAAGATACATGATTGGACTTATTATCTAACATTTCATATTCATTGGCAACTATAAGATTTCACAAAACTCTGAATAATGAAATTAATAAATTGAATACTTTAAAAGTATTATTTTCCTTAGGAGATATGGGAAAACAAAGCAAAGTTACTGTACACTTTTGTCACTTCAATCTTCAGTGTCTAGAATACAGGAGTGAAACTCATTAAGAAAAATAAAACAAAGGTATCACTACCAATCTCACTAACATGTGCGGGGAGGGAGTGCAGGGTGGGATCCAGAGGGAAAAACACCAAGTACTGTGTGTGTATGTGTGTATCACTTTGATTCTCACTGTGATGTATAATTACAATGTATCAATTAAAGTATTTAAAAAATAAAAAGTTTAAAATCAATAAAAAAGGAAAAAATTAAAAAGGAAATAGTTCTTCAAAAAGAATAAAAAATATCAAACACAAGTTAATTTTCCCCTTAAAGTTCTCAGTAGTTCTCAAAATGATATTTTTTAATATCCATATAAATAAAATATCTTTACTTCTGTCTCGCATAGATTCTTCCATTTTTATATCTTACAATTATAGCTCTAAAATGCAATAGCTATCTTAACAATTTCCTTCAAGAAGAGGAAAAGCTAAAAGGATCCAGTATCCATTCGTTGAAAAGTCTGGGTTTACACAGAAAACAATGCAAATACCCTAGGTCCCCAACTCAGGGTTTATACATATTAGGCCATGCACCAATGGCCATACAGTACAGACACCCTGAGGAGTTACAGCAAACTGCTAATGCTTATAGTTTTTAAACATGGCATTTATATTCACAGAGAATGGAGATTGTCTTTACTTTCTAACATGTGTGTTATACAGCGATACCTGGTTTTGCCGCATGCAGGTTCTGTTTCTCCTTGTCTTCATGGAGTCCAGTTCTCCACTGACTTAACACTTCCTGAAAGGACTGGGCAGAAGCTTCTTCGTCAAATGATCCTTCACACAAGAGCCTATTGCTTGGATTTGTACATTCAGTTCTTTTTGTTGTAATTTCTACCTAAACCAATTAAAATGTATATAAGTAGGTTTGTTACATTTTCTGTATCATAAAACCTAGTCATTATGGATCAGATATATTTTACTTGGAATACAATGGTTATAAGTTGTATTTATTTGCATGCTTTCTTTTTTTTTAATTCTATTGGCAATTATAAATGTTCTCTTCAAAAGTCATCAAAACAAAAGCCTACAGATTTGATGGATTCTCATTACACTATCTACTACTATTCTACCTGTAAAGCTTCCACAGCTCTGTATCCACTCCTAACAACTCCCCAATCCCCTGCTCCCTCCAAGATCCCCATCACAGAGACCACCTGGTTTCATTTGGGTTTGGTTTGGTTTGTTTTGTTTTAAAATATAAATCTGATCATGTAACATCTCTTCCCAATATGTTCTGTGGATTCTCTAGGAAACTCCAAGCTTCCAAAGGGCCCTGCATGACCCTGTACTTCCCTGCTCTGAACTTCACTACTCCTGTTCTTCCCTGTACCCTCCCCACTCCAGCTAACCTCACATTCTTGTAGTTCTGAGACTCCTGCAACCACCTTCTCCACATCTTCACACAGCCATTCCCTAATTTCCTTCATTCTACTCAGACATCATCTGCTCACAGAGTTCTTTGCTAATGACTTCAAAATAACTCCCATTTCCCCCACTGTGTAATGCTTAACTGTTTTCTTTTCCTCATAACTTTTCTCTGTGTGAATTTATTCTACATATTTATGCATTGCTGGCACTCTCCATCAGAATATAATCAGATTGGGGATTTTTGTCTCTTTCCTCAGTGCCAAGAGCAGTGCTTGGCAAAAAGGTGTTCATTAAAGTGGAATGGACGAATAAGTTCCTCATCAATGCACACAAAATATTACATGCTTCTCAGCTTCATAGTTCAGGGAAAAGATAAATTCATCACCAAACATGGATCTACTCTGAACAGAGAAGAAAACAGAAGTAGGATGTTTCAGTTATTCAGTGACTCAGGGGGGGAAACCTGCCAAATTAGAAAAACTCAAGCAAAATAAAATTTGCTGAATTATCAAATGTAATTAACTATGCTGATCAAATTGCTAAATCTCTATTATGTCCCATATAGACACAAGAGTAGAAATCTGCATTCACTACTTAATTGAAAAATAAATAAGAAGACTGTTAAGAGCACAATTGAAAGTATAGAGTTTAAAACTGTACCAAAAAAATTAAATATAAACAAAAACCATCTGGCAATCTGTCAGACACTAGACATTGTGCCACTGAAACACAAAATAGTAAGTCCACAATAGAAATAGGCACAAGGATCAGGAATAACTCAGAGGAAGTAATGTGTAAATAGAGTTTTGAAAGATAAAACAAGAATTCCATTAGAAAAGAGACAAGGGCAATATAGCAGAGGGAGAAGATGTACATGCTAAGAAACAGAATCAAACAGCATTGTGGCATGGAAAGGTAGGTAGTTTATGCAGATATAATGGAAAGAGGAGGATGAGAAAATGTAAAGGGTAGAATGATAAGCAGGAGCAGATCATAAAGAACCTTGCCTGCTATACAGAGGAACTTAGTCTTAAATATACTGGAAATGTAAAACCACTGAAATGGTCCAAACGGTAGCATGAGGGAGAGAAATTGGGGAATAGTGAGTTTAAATGCAAAGAAAACACCTGAAATGTTACAGCAACCTAGGCATATTAACCAAAATTACAAATGGATTAGCATCACTTATTAATTTTTACTTTTTGGCACTGGGGATTGAACTCAGGGGCCTACCACTAAGCTACATTCCCAGGTCTTCTTATTTTTTACTTTGAAATAGGGTCTGACTAAGTTACTGAGGGTGGCCTCAAACCTGTGGTCCTTCTGCCTCAGCATAAACTTCACCTAGAAATTTCATCATATATGTATCATGAATAATAATATATATTATATAATATAATAATATATCATAATATGATAATATATGCAAAGCAGAAATTTCAAAATTGTGATTTATATTTTATATTGTACTAGGAAAAGTTTGAAATGGCATAAATTCTGGTCAGTGAAATAGATTTTAAAATACATTTCACATTCAAAAAAATGGAACATTTTACAGCCACTATATTGAATGAGAAGGCTGTGGAATGTATTTATATGTATATAAAAATTATATTGTTAAGTGTAAAAAAACATTTGCAGAGCACTATGCAAAGTATGTTAACATTTGTATAGGGAACATATACACAAAACTAGAAATATTAACCTCAAAAGAGGAGAGAATAAAATGTACTTTTCCTTATATAAAACTTTTGTTCTTTTAGGAAAAGCTAATTGCAGTATATGGACTGACACAAGGGACAGAATAAATGACTAAGCATCCAAAGAGTGTTCAGATGGTAGAATGCATGGGACAGAGTAACTGTTATGTAATAAATTGTGTCCCCTATCAAAAATTTATATATTGAGGATTTAGGCCCCACAATGTGACTACATTTGGAAACAGAGCTTATAAAGTGGC
Source organism: Graphiurus murinus (assembly GCA_004027655.1). Classification (NCBI taxonomy): domain Eukaryota; kingdom Metazoa; phylum Chordata; class Mammalia; order Rodentia; family Gliridae; genus Graphiurus; species Graphiurus murinus. The sequence goes on along the minus strand of PVLC010008539.1, from coordinate 10,752 downwards.
AGTTACAGTTAAAGGAGGTCATAAAAGTGGGGCCTTAATCCAATAGAGCTGGTATGCTTTTAAGAAAAGGAAGAAACATCAGATATCTCTCCTCTCCCTCTCTACCACTCTACTTCTCTATCCCTCCTCCCTCTCTCCCCATCTTCCCCTCTCCCTCTTCCTCTTTCTCTCAATATCCCTATCCCAATCCCACTTTCATTCCATTTATACACAAAGGAAAGTCCATATAAGGACACAGCAAGAAGGTGGTCATCAGCAAGTCAAGAAGAAAAGCCCCACCACAGCCCGCATCTACTGGCACCTTGATGTGGAACTTTCAGGCTGCAAAACTGTGAAAAAGTAAATGTGTGGTTTAAGCCACTCAGATAGTGGTGTTTTGTTTTGCATCCTGAGTAGATTAATACAGTAACTGAATGCATGTGCAAGGAAGAAAAGACTACAGAAAATAATCATTTGTGTTGACTTGGAAAGATAAATATGGTATCACTAACAAAAATGTCTATAGATTTTGGAACTGAAAAGATGAATTTAGTTTGATGATATTGTGCTTTAGGACTAGGTGGAAGATACATAGAGTGTCTCATAAGCAATCTATTAGTGTGTCTATGTATGTATGCTGCACTAATGAAGAGAGGCTGGAAACTTAGCAGCCCGATGCAAAATGGTCACATATGCAATGATTCAAGCCACACTCCAGAACAGTGCCCTTCAAAGCAATTGACTCAGATATGTAAGATGTTTACATCTTTGAGTTATGCCATTCTAATACCTGCCTTCCACACAGCTAGAGGGTTATGCATTGGTTCTTTAATATTTCAGCTTAGAATTGTCACACATCACTTCCACTCAGAGCTCATGACCTTGCCCAATCCTAAAGGGCTAGGAAATTTGAAGTAGTGAATAGCTGCCCAAAGCTATACAATCAATACATCATATTTATGTAAGATGTTTTAGTATTCCCACTTTTCGGAAGAGACAACAAAGGATAAAATGGGCTAAGTAATTTGCCCAATATTGCAAAGCCACAATAAAACCAGCATCAGTTTCTCAAACTTAGATTTCAGTCTCTAAAGCGTAAGCTCTTTCATGAAGATCATCCATTTCCAAAGATATGCTGCTGAATTGAATCAATTTTTAAAAAGCCATGAGACAGAAAGCAGACTTTGGTAGCATATTGATTTTCTCAGGCATTAGAATTGCTTGAGAGTACTAATTAAAAAGCAGATTCCTGAGCTCTAACCCAAATATAATAAATAAATCAGTAAATAAATAAGTATGGGCAGTGGATGAAGAAATGCACATCTTTATCAAGCTCATGCAACGCTTCTGGTGCTCACTACAGTTTGAGAACCAGTGTTCCTCAGTACAGGGAAGTATCGAGCCTGTGGAAGGATCAGCTCTTCAGTGCATGCTCTGAGTACAGGTACACACTGAAGGTCTCTAGCGGTAACTCTTAATAAGTAATGCTCACTGACGAGCATTAAGTAACCGAGAAGCTTTTAAAACCACATGTCTGGACCTCACCCACAAAGATAATGAACTCAGAGTGTTTCTTTAATGTTTCTCTAGTTGATTTTGACATAGACCTCTGAGTGAAACCACAGATTATTAATGTTTTATAAGCTGAGAGGCAGAGTGTCTGTACACCATACATAATTACCTAAAAGTCATTTATTGTAAAGACTAAAGACCAAGGAGTCCACTCCACAGATTTCTAGTAGGACTACTTACCCTGCCTCTGCTTTTTGCATCTGTTAAGTAGGGGTAATAATAGCACAAAATATATATGGTGATTGTGATTACTGCATTATGATAAGGCAAATAAAGCATTCAGCACCATGCCAAGCATAAAGTGGTCAATGAATGTTAGCTGCTGAGTCATCAGTATCTATAATATCAACTAGATAAAATGGCAGGCACCAAGGGGAAATCTTTAAAAACCATAGCCTCTATGTAGTGGTTAAAAGCAGATAACTTGGACTCAGAGGTGTGAGCTCAAATCTAAGTTTCACTACCAGTGATACAGTAGCAATTTATAACAACTCCTTGCTGCCACTTTTCTCCCACCTTAAAAGAAAATAATTAATTAAAGACAAAGGAGATGATATATGTAAAATATTTAGGACAATGTCAGGTCCCAAACAATGTTATTATAATCACGAGGCTGTAATTCATTCAGTGATTCTTCACAAAGTACTCTGGCAGTTCTAGTAGAAAGTAAAATCTATGAAAATACCCCAACTCCCTTGGAAAATTCACACACAGTTCTCCTGTTGGAAAAGGGCCCCATTAGCATAGAGCACATTTTCTCTTATGTTCTATGAATGTAAGTTTGAAACTTAATAGACTTAAGTTCAACACAGATTTGGTCACCAAGTAACAAGATGTGACCCACCAAGTTTTAGTTTCTGAGCTGCAAGGAAGGGTAGTATCTATAAGAACAAAGATTATAACAGAAATCAAAATTCGTAGTTTGCTTCTTGCTAAATAATCAATACAAGCCTATTGTAAAAATATAGACATGAGCTGATAAAAGCTTATTTAGCACATCTTGGCATCAGTAGTCTATCTGAATAACTGCAAGAATTTCATATAAACCTAGCTTTGAATAATTGAAATTGCCTGTCACCTAAAAAACTTGGCAAGGTTTTGTATTTTGAGCCTCTCTGAAGTTCTACTAATATAAAGTTGTTATATTGCAATGTGTTTTTTATCTTGATGTTTTCTCTAAACACATTCAATTCCTGACATGGAGGAATTGCATGGTCATATGGTCCAAAGATCATTCCTTAAAAAGATTAGTTTTCAATGGTCAAAATGATTCTTTTAAAGTATTTTTATAGTCAAAATATATTTGGTTAATAGAAACAAATCCATATTAAACAACAATGTTATACAATAATCTCCAAGGCTTTACAGCTCTTGTTAAACTTATGAATGACAGTGGCCATGATTGGGTAAGACAGAAATTGTCCTATTACATTTTCCTCAGCTTACCTCAGAGCTGCTCCCATGCAGGAGGGGAGATTTGGGTTTGTGCTGACTTTTCCTCATCTCTTTTGCAGAATTATCACCCCCTTTGGGTTCATCTGGATTAACATTCTTTATAAATTGATGGGCAGCATCCAACACACCAGATAGTATCTGAGATTTTGCCTAATTGGAAAAGGAATAAAATATGACTAAAGCATCTAATATGTTAGCCTAAGTCATTTATGAAAAATCAAAATTTCAACATTCTCTGACTCAGGAGATTGAATAAATTTAAATTAACATTTAAAAAGTCAAACTGTCATTTTTATTAATCAGTATAATAGTGACAGTTGGCATCTGCTGAGAACACCAGTTTGGGCTCAGACTATTCTATGCATCTTTAAGGGAAGACTTGATGAAGGAAATAGTTCAAATAGTGCTATGTTCACATAGGAAGTTATCAATACCATTTTTAATTTTATGTAGGGGGAGGGGGAAGGAGTGCAATGGGACCCAGAAGGAAACACACCAAGTGCTGTGTGCAAGGGTGTCTCTATCGCTCTGCACCTCATTGTGATGTATAATGATAATGCATCAAAAATTTTAAAATATACAGAGATGTACATGATACATATCTGAAAAATTTTAAAACATTATATCATTTGATCCTTAAGACAATTCTAAATCATTACTATTCGTATTCTTTTTTTAGAGATAAAGAAGCTAAATTTCAGGGAAATTAAAGAACCTGCCCTTGTTAGCATGCTGAGTGGGGTGTGGGCTGCAGAGCTGAGAAGTGACCCCAGGTGTGTATGATGCTAATGACTCACAGAGCCTTTCCACCATGCCAACCCCCAAAAGATAAGGTGTGGTATTTAAGTGCATACTGTGGCTAAAGAACTAAATATATCTTATCTGCCAGAAGCCTGATAAGCAGCAACGAGTACTCCTTGGTGATAAAATGTCCTCAGAAATTCTACACTCTTCAAAAGTGTACATCAGGAAGTGCCTCCACTGCAGAGCCCTAGGATAAAGGCACCCTGCTCCTCCTCAAGATTTCCTTGATGAGGTTCACTCAGAGGAGACCCTCCCCGCCTGTACCACCATCAGTGCCTGGAAGATTTGTATTTTTTCTGGAATAAGTCCAAGTTACTCCTGCAGGTCCAAAAACCTTCCGTGAGCCCTCCTCATCCCAACTTCTTGAGGTTTTCACACAGAACAGTCTTAACACCTAAAGGGCTCTTTAACAGCCCTAATGATGTAAATTTTGCATCAATGTTTGGTCTATACTCTCATATCCTATAAGTTCACAAAAAGAAAAATTGTTTTTTTAAACTTTGTGTGGCTACCACAGTGCCTTGGCAAATAATATGTGTGAAAATAAAATGTAGACAGACGGAAAAGAACTGAAGAATTAAAGAATTGTAAAATAAATTAAAAATAACTTTGGAGTGGGGCATGGCGACACTTGCCTGTAATTCTAGTACTTGTGAGTTTGAGGCAGGAGATCCCATATTTGAGGCCAAACTCAAAAATTTAGTAAGGCCCTCAGCAACTTAGTGAACCCTGTTTCAAAGTAAAAAATGTAAAAAAATTAGTGGAGCTGGGGGTGGAGTATGGAGGTAGGATGTCTCTGGATTTAACCCCTAGTATCAAAAGAAAACAAAAGAAGAAAAACCCAGGTTAAACAATAATAACTTTGAGCCGGGCATGGTGGCACATGCTTGTAATCCCAGCATTCAGGAGCCTGAGACCGGAGGATCCGGGTTCGCGGCCAGCCTCAGCTACCTAGTGAGGCACTCCGCAACTTAGTGAGACTCTCTTTCAAAATAAAGAATAAAAAATGGGGCTGGGGGTGTAGCTCGGAGGTAGAATGCCCCTGAGTTCAATCCCCAGTACCGCAAAAAAAACAAAAAAAAAACATGCTTTCAGAAAAGCTGATGAGGAACAGGTAAATACTGGGAAGTTCCAATTCTCTGCCAGGTCTCCTGGCTCTATCTATGTTGTTCTGCCCAAGGACTCTGTGGGATTCTGAATCTAATCTGACCTGAAACTAAACTCTAAGGGGAAGGTCTAAGGTTTTCAATGGCTCTAAGGGAAACTTTCATTGGGAAGACAAGAAGTGGGTCTTACTTCTGAGCAAATGTCCTCAAGACAGAGGAAAACAGCAGGGATAAGAAATAATGTTTTTTACTCTCCCATTGAATTAATAATTTTTAAATTTTAATTTAATTTAGTTAAACATTTAAATAGCTATGATTACTAGAAACTTTCCAGTCATGACTTTTTGCAAATCTATTAACATTCATTGCAATTGGATTCTGGAATAAATCAGTGAACATGAAGCTAACTAGTATTGTTTCATACTGAATTAATGAATTACATATGAAAATACAACAAATGTGACCTAGACACATATATTGCTTTCTATCTATGGCATCTGCCCCAAAATTTCTCCAAGATTACCCAAAAGCCCAAATAAGTCTACACAGCCCTTATTTTTCAAAGAAATACAAGTAAATCTGATGTACCAGGCTTCCAGAAATACTTACATTTAACCAATAATTTTAAGCCACAATTATCCAAAATAAGCCTGGTTTTATATGGCCTGGAATAAAGGTCTATGCATTTCAAAGGCATTTATGGTGACTACTTCTCATTTTAAGTATACAAAGTTAAAGCAATACTATTAATTTTATATAGAATTGTTAAGAAAATTATTAGTCAAATATAGGTTTATTTCAATAACATTAAAATAGTTTTCTTGTCCTAAAGTGAATCCTGCAATCAGTATTTCAATAATACTATAACATTTTCAGATAGAATATTAAAAATCAGAAATAGTAAAATATTTTTAATCTAAATTATCTACTAAAAATAAAAATTCTTTTGGTTAGGTTGGCTAAGGATTTGTCAATATTTGTTAATATTTATTTGTCAATATTTGTTAAACAAATATTTGTTAATATTTTCAAAGAGCCACCTTTTTTGTTTTGTTGATTCTTTGTAATTTTTTTGAATGTGTGAATTTGTTTATTTGTTTTTATTTCATTGATTTCTGCTCTGATTTTAATTATCTTCTGCTTTCTACTGGCTTTGGAAATAGACTGTTCCTATTTTGGGTCCTTAAGGTGTGTCATTAGGTTGTTTACTTGGTGACTGTTTTTCTTATGTGGGTACTCAGTACTATAAATTTTCCTCTTTACACCACCTTCAAAGTGTTTTATATATTTTGATATGTTGTGTCTCTATTTTTGTTTAATTCTAGGATTTTTTAAATTTCTCCCCTTATTTATTTTCTGATCTAATCTTCCTCCAAGAGAGTATCATTCAGTCTCCATGTATTTAAGTGATTTCTTTTGGTCTTACTGTTGTTGATGTATACCATCATTCTATTGTGATCAGAGAAGATGCATGGAATTATATTTTTTGAGTTTGCTGGTTCTTGCTTTGTGGCCCAGAATGTAGTGTATTTTGGAGCAGATGCAGTGAGCACCTGAGAAGAATGTGTATTCAGCTATTGTTGGTTGAAATATTCTGTATACGTTTATTAGGTCCATTTGGTTTATAGTATTCTTTAGGTCTGAAGAGTCTTTATTCATCTTTAGCCTGGAAGATGAATCGAGTGGTGTGAGTGATATGTTGAACTCTCCCAATATTATTGTATTTGGGTCTGTTTGAGGCCTGATGTCTCAAAGAGTTTGTTTTATAAAAGAGGGTACATCCATACCCAAATTACTAAAATCAGAAATGAAAATGGCGACATCACCACAGACAGTGGAAAAATCCAAAGGATCATAAGAAAGTATTTTGAAAATTTATATTCCAACAAACTGGAAAACATGAAAGAAATCAAAAGATGTCTAGAAATATACAACCTACCTAAATTGAACCAAGAATATATAGAAAACATAAACCAAGCAATAACAAGAAAAGAGATAGAAACAACAATAAAAAGTCTTCAAACAAAGAAAAGCCCAGGTCCAGACATTTCCAGCTGAATTCTACAAAACCTTTACCGAAGAACAAACCCAATACTTCACAAGTTATTCCATAAAACTGAAAGAGATGGAATTCTTCCAAACTCCTTCTATGAGGCAGTCATCTTACTACCAAAACCAAATAACAATCCTTCAAGGGAAGAAATTTATAGAACAATATCATTAATGAATATAGATGTAAAAATTATAAACAAAATACTCACCATGTACATTCAAAACCACATAAAGAAAATTGTACACCATGACTAAGTTGGTTTCATTCGAGGAATGCAAGACTGGTTCAACATACACAAATCAATACATGTTATTAATCACATAAATAGAACTAAGGACAAAAATCACATGATCATCTCAATAGATGCTGAAAAAGCATTTGACAAAATCCAACATCCATTTATGATTTTTAAAAAAGTGCAGAAAATCAAAAGGAGGGAGCAGGGAGGAAATGAGGTGGGTCTTGGGGAAGAGTTAAATGAATGGTGTGTACATGTATGACTCTACCATCTTATACTTCATTAAGATGTATGATTATAATTCACCAATAAAAAATAAAAATGAAAAAAGAAGCCAAGAATAATAAATGTTGGAGAGAATGTGGAGAAAATGGAACTCTTCTACACTGTTGGTGGGATTGCAAATTAGTTCAGCCTCTATGGAGATCAGTGTGGAGGTTACTCAGAAAACTGGGGATGGATCTACTACATGGTCTGGCTAGACCATTCCTGGGTATCTTTCCAAAGGGGCTGAAATCAGAAAACTACAGTAGTATATGCATACCCATGCTCATAGCAGCACAATTCACATTAGCCAAATTATGGAACCAACCCAGGTGTCCATCAACAGATGAATGGATTACAAAATTATGGAATATCCAAACAATAGAGTTCTACTCAGCTATAAAGAATAATAAAATTATGTTATTTGTTATTTGCTGGAAAATATAAGGCCCTGGAGAACATTATGTTAAGTTGATGAGCCAGTCACAAAAAGTGAAGGGGCATATGTTTTCTCTAATATGCAGAATCTAGGGAGTAATTGGGATACCAGAGGGAACCAAATAATGAAGAACCCTCAGTGCAGCCAGGGAGGAGGTCTAGTGGAATTGGAAGAGGAAAACTGAGGTTCATCAATGGAAATACTACCATCAACTGTATGTACATATGTGAGTATACCAACATCAATCTGAATGCAGAAAGGCGGCATGGGGGAAGAGTAGGAGAGGGCAGCCACCAAGTACTGTGTGAATGTCAACATGATTTACATTATGATGTGAGACTATAATGCACCAAGAAAAGCATATTTAAAAAGAAAAAAGATAAATGCCATGGATAATTGATAAAACTGAATTTTATATCTAAATATCTTAAAGTTCTGTTAATTTAGTAGGTCACTGAAATAAATAAAATAAAATAAGTACATGTGAATGTTCTTTCCTGCAGTACTGTACATTTAAACATTGCTATTCTCCTTTGTAAGATTGTGTGCATACTTTATTTCTATTAATTTCAAAGTAATCACACAAGGAAAGAGGAAAGATATTGACAATCCCTATTACATAGAAAAGGAAACCAAAGTTCATAAAGCCTAAGTCAAAGTCAAATGGCTATAAAATGTTGGGGCTTGACTTAGAATTTAATTAATTCCTTTCTCTACTGAGTTTACATTAAACTTCATGACATAGAAAATAAATTTTATCTTTGGTTTCCTAAAATTGAGCATATCCATTTTTACCTCTAATAGATTTGAATATTGTTCCTTAATTTACAGAAAACAAAAAATTCTAATTCTATATACCATTGCCTATGCAAAAATTAGATGGTTTATTGTTTTGTTCTAAATTTATTTTTACTTCATTTTTATATTTCACTAAGTATATAAAAATAAGTTTCAGTTCCACCATACAAAAATTTGAAAAAGAGAGGTTCTTCCCAATTCATAAATTGCAACCCATGGGTAACAGTGTCCTCTACTTAAAAGGATACATCTAAATTTTCAACAGCAAACACAATATCTTTCACTTAATAACATAACAACTATCATTTTAAGTAATAAATAACTGGTGAGCAAGAATGTGAAGTAGATTATTATAATATTTAAAATAGATAACCCTGTATTAAGTATAGCACCACAGCATATACTAATAAAATGTTTTTGAATTTTCAAACTCAAAGGTAATTTTTCAAATATAGCAGCACTAGTCGGTATCAACAGAGGAGAAGGAGGGACAGACAATGTGCAAAATTACCTCTGCAACTGCTCTACATGTTAAAAATATTTTAAAATCAAACCAAAATAGCCTTCAGGTACATAGTAAATCATATATTTCACTGTAGGATGGAAGCTTAAACTAAAGCCAAAGGAAGTGATTTACTGCCGGTATTTCCAGATTCTTCCACATCCTTCACTAACTGTGAGATGGTAGGATTTCATCTGGTAACTGTTCTAAATTCTTACCTGAACTTTTTTCCTCCTAGAATGATATTATCTTTCAAATTACACTCTAGAAGAATTCATCACCCTGACAATGTATCATTAATCAAAGTAAAAAGGTTGATATTTTATAGCATTCTGGAGTGGATGGCACCTTGCAAAAGTTAAAGCCCAAGAGTAAAAGTTTTAGTTCAGTTAGAAAAATGATATACTTTGTGGTAGTGCTAGTGTTTTAAAACTCTACCTACCATCATCACCCAAATCTCTGGCTGTCCAGCAATAAATATTCATGATCATGTTGACATGCCCATATCTCTCTATGTGCTCGAGCAATCCCAGCTCAAGAAAGTTCACACATAGTTTACTTCTCAAGTTTGAAAGATAGAAACAGAATCTCTCTTTTCATCATACTAAGCTTCATTTACTTTGCAATTGCAAAAAAAATTTAGGGGAGATGTATTGCAAACACAGCATCGCGTTATAAACTGAACATTTTAAACTCTGTTGAAGAGTTCTATTATGTTCTTTGAATATGCTAGGCAAAATATATCCATATACACACAGAAAAAATGTTATAGCAAAACTCAAGCAATGCTGTAAATCTCCTTGCTGCAATGATTGTTGGAAATGGTTGGGACTCATAACTTTAACTATGAAATCATCTGAAGAAAATAACATTATATACTAAACTTACCCATTACTATAGATAATCTGAATATTTTATATATGTTAAATTAGTGTAAAACCTTGAATTTTTTTAAATAAATTCAATTTAAAATTTTTAAATTATTATATAAAAATAGTTCTCTTCTCTTAAGCCTGGCTTTTGAGAAAACACTTCTTTTCATTAATGCAAGTGGTAAACATGGAAATGTGTCAATATAACTCGAGTTGTAATGAGTCTTAAGTAATTTTTATTTTTCAATACATTATTGCTTTGAATCAATCAGGGACAAGCTTTCTTACAAATAAAACCAAAAATTTAATAATATATGAAAATAGTAAAAAAAAAATGAAAATTGATAGAAATGTCTCCTCTTAGTACAAGATCTGACTTGTAATGACTTTAACTACCATGCATTCTGGACTTAACATGTCTAGAAAAACTATGTGTTGATGAAGAAACTGAAAAGACACTCCCAGATACAGAACAATGCACTGATAAAGGGGGCTCTATCATGATACATGTTTTTTTTTTTTTTAATTTTTTTATTGTAGTAATTCGTGCAATATAGCATACATCTTTGTTGCGTACGGATTGTTAACAACATATTTGCACACAGTTGTCATTTGACCCTTTCCCCAATTCCCACCCCAATCCCCTCCCCTTCCCTCCCCCTCAGGTTCA
>PVLC010008538.1:0-57904 GCA_004027655.1 Graphiurus murinus | reverse complement strand
TTATTTTTTATCCTTTTAGAATGACTGTAGAGTTTCAGTTGGTATAAGCAGGTCTTCCCTTATTGATATGGAGAAAGCAGGTCTGAGACTCAGAATTGGCAGGCAGCAGTGTCTCCTGTTACTTTTCTAGATGTCTGTGATTTATACCAAGTTATATTGATTTTCCTCTCATCATTTATTACACACATTTAATTAAGCTAAAACTATGGAACAACATTAACTCATCGATACAGCCAAGGTGGTACCTGTTTGCAAAAATTCTGGGAAACATTTAAATAAATGAATATATGTAAAAACACGGCCAGACAGCAGCTGCTCAATTAAATTTTGTTGACACTAAAACTGTTATGCGCCTCAACTTCTTGTAAGGTGGGGAGGGCTGTGGCTGGAGAGTTGTATCGACAGCACGTCGCCAAATCGTTGCTCCGATGCTAGTAGACTTAACATGACATCCTCATTCGCACCTGAGCATCAGGTCTTTGTCTCCCTGGCTTCCCTCCCTGCCTTGGGAGAGTGCTTGTCTTTATGAAGATCATGTCTCCATCAAGCATAAGTCATGCTCAGGGACAGGACGCCTATGCTGTTACATATAAACATAATTAGGAGCCAACTATGAAAGTGGCCGTAAGGGAGGTGGTGTGGCACGCGACTGTGACGGTAGCGGTAGCTGGGCACAGGCCAGCCTCGTGGTTTGGGTAAGACTGTCATGGAATGCCCAGGCTAAAGCCTTTTCCCTGGTTACTGCAATCACTGACGGGAGCTGGATCCCGGCTGCCACCCCTGCTCCTAGTCTGCTTTAGAGAGATGCTTCTGTACATCTGTGTCAACTGGGAACTTAGCTCTGATTTGAGTTTTTAAACTTTTCTCTCTAAACTCCTCTCGCACACATGCAAAAATTTACTAGTGGAATCAAGTGTACTGATAACCTGAAGGAGAGATAATGAAGGTGACATTGTAGTGCTACTTGTACTACTACAAGTAGCTCCAGAATTAATGCCAAGCTTCACTGCTCTTAAAATAGTCCTCCATGACCAGGGGTCTCTCCTCTGGCTCTTCCTGCATATCTTGATCCCCAGCCCCACCATCTCTCTGGCTTCTCTACCTATCTGCACCTCCATTCTTTTTCTCTGTCCTTCTCTTCTTTCTCATTTTCTCAACTTTCCATGCCCCTTCCCATACAAACCCCAAATAGATGAGCTTCAATTCTTCTTCTTTTTTTTTTTTTTTGCGGTACTGGGGATTGAACTCAGTGGCATTCTACCTCTGAGCTATACCCCCAGCCCTATTTTTTTATTCCTTATTTTGAAACCGAGTCTCACTAAGTTGCGGAGTGCCTCACTAGGCAGCTGAGGCTGGCCTCGAACCCGGATCCTCCGGTCTCAGCCTCCCGAATGCTGGGATTACAAGCGTGTGCCACCATGCCCGGCTTTTCAACTCCTCTTAAAGAAAGCTTAACTACTGTTTTGCCACTTGGGACTTGACCACAGGGTCCCATAGTCTACCCTGAGCATGATAGTACTGTTTTGTTTGTAATAAACACCATTCCTTCCCTGCCAGAGTTTGGAATGTAAGTATCTCCTGAAGACCCATGTGTTAAGGGCTTAGTCTGCAGTTTGGCACCACTGGGAGGTGGTGAAAACCTAAAGAGGTGATGTCTAGTGGAAGGTCTTCCAGGCATTGGGGACATGCCCTGGAAGGGGACAGTGGACCCTACTCCTTCCTCTTTCTCTCTTCAGGTCCTGGTCACGAGGACACGGTTTTGCCAGGTGCTGATTCTATGAGGGCCTTGCCTTGCCCAAAGGCAACACGGCCGGTCACTCATGGACTGAAACCTCCAAAACAGTGAGCCAAAAGTAAACTTTTCAGTTTATTTGCTGATTATGTCCGAGTAACAGAAAGTTGACTCACACAATCCTTAAGACCAATTCAATGCTTAGCTGCAAGGCAGGACCACACTCTGATTTCACACTTTTGCCTTCATGAGCCACTTCCTCCCTAATAGATAGATAGCCAGATAAGTAAATTAATTAATTAATTAATTAAGTGTCTCAGTCAACATTCTCACCGCTAAAATTGCAAACAACTGATCACATGATTTGGAGGAAGTGAGATTTATTTGCTCACAGTTTTTGGAGATTTCATGGTTTAGTCCCTGTGAGACTACTAATCTCAGAGCTCAGGGCATGGCACCAGGAAGCAGAGAGAGGCAAAGACCAAGGCTCTGCTCTCCCATCACGGAGGCCGGAAACAAGAAAGCAAGCAAGCAAGCAAGCAAGCAAGGGGATCCAAAGGCAAAAGCCCAGTCCTAAAGGCCACACCCCAGGGAGCCACCTTCTCCAGCCCCACTCCACCTGCCTAGGTGACCACCCAGTAAACCCATTACAGTGGATTTATCCACTGATGAGATGACAACCCTCATGACTTAATCACATCAACTCTGAACATTAATACATGAGCTCTGCAGGAGACATCCTATCTCTAACCTCAACAAATATAATTGACTGAATTGGTATAAAGTAAATATAATACCAGCTGGATTCTATTCATTTTTTTTCTTCTGATTTTAAGGGAAATTAAGACTTGTCTGAATTCCTGAAATTATAATGGTCCCTGGGCACTGTCTACTGGGTCCACCAACCACATTGGCCTCGTTAAAAGAAGCACATCTTTCATCCTGTTTTGTATCTGGAGAGGTAGGCTCTTCAACTAGTGGAGAAAGGGTCTCCTACTCTGCAGCCTCCCTCATAAATGGGCCCTCTCAGTGCTCAATGTCAGTACACACTGGTTTGGGGTAGGTCCTGGTGGATCTCTTTCTGCCTCCATTTCCCTTTGTTCCAGGAAAACAGGACAGTGGTGTGTTCTTTACACAAGCTCAGTCCAGGCAACCTGGATCCTAGAAAACTGCTCACTGAGATTATTAAAAACAAACAAACAAACAAATAAACAACAAACAAACAAGGATCAAATCATAGAAAGAGGGGGAAGGGGTAGGAAAGGGACACATGAGCTCACTGGGGTATGCTGGGCACCCAACATTTTAGGTTCATGACTATCTGAGAAAAGGCAATCAACAACATCTGGAAGGTCCTGCTGTGTCCGGGCGCTCTGCTGCATGCTGCAATTAGCTTGTTTAATATTTGTGGTCATCTCCTGTGTAGGTACATTTTGATCTTGTTTTACAGATGAAGATGCTGACATTCAGCGAGGGTTCAGTAAGTTTGTAAGCACAGCTAGGAGTAGAGGCAAAGCTCAGAACTGGTGTTGTGAGCTGAGTTTCACGGAATATACAAGGGCCATGGATGTCTCCTGTCCTCTTTGCACAAGGCATCTGGGAGCAGACTTTGACACAAAGGCACCATCAACTGGAGCATGGACCATCATGTCTAATACAAGCTTGACCTTTTTGTCCTGGGATCATGGCTGTGAAGCATCTATCCCTTGTTAGGGGTCAGGTGGATTTTAGGAGAGGTGTGGATATATCAGAAATGCCAGACTATATGATATCTGGGAAACCCCATACACCCCAAGAATCTTTCACTATAATAAATAAATACATACTTGTTCACAAAGCAGGTGCCAGGGAAGCAGCTTTGCAGTGACAGCCAGCTCCAAATACTCATAAGCAAAAAAAAAAAAAAAAAAAAAAAAAATGCTGTTCCTAAGAAATCTGACTTGCCTGCAGTACCTTCTGGAAGATAATGGCCCATTCACTCATCATGTGACTCTGCCCAACGTCTAATAACATCAACCACCATCATTGCTATGCTATTATGGGGTGCTTGTCATGATCCCAGAACATGTTAGGTGCTTTTTAAGTCCTGTCTCTCTTCTCACAACAGTCTAGGGAGATAGAGTTTTTTCTTTTTTTTAAAATCCACTTTACAGATGAGGAAACTGAGGCTCAGGAAAATTGAGTAAGTTGCACAAGGTTCCACAGTAAGGGGCAGGGCCACATTCAAATCCAAACCCATCTGACTTCAAATCTGGAGCTCAGGACCACCAGCAGATTCTCCCACACCCTCAAGTTACATGTTTCTTAACACTGACTTAGAGGTGCTATTTCAGGTCCCATGACTGCGGCAGCATTGATTCAGATTCCTACATTATATCCTGCCTGGGAAAAGCAGTATGTTGGTGGTTCTCACACGGGGACTCTTTTACCTCCCCAAAGATACTGGACAACGTCCCGATGTATTTTTTCATTGTCATGAACAAGGGGGCAAAGGACAGGTGCTCCTGGCACCCAGTGGGCGGAGGCTGGGGATGCTGCTAAACATTTTACAAGGGACAGGACAGCTTCCCCACCCCCACCCCCATCCAGCACAAAGAATGTTATAACCTTAAAATCCAGTGCTGAAGTTGAAAACCTCGTAGTACATCAATGATTGCTCGGATCCTAAGTCAAAATAGAACATTTATACTATTTCCCCCAAGGAAGCAAAGTACATCTTGGCACCAGACACCAGATGCTGATTCTGAAATATATGGCTTCTCAAAAGTCCCGCTGGGGGTAGAGGGAGCAGATATCTTATTTTACAAGCCAGGGCACCATGCAAGGAAGCATTATTTACAATTCCTCCATGACGACAAGCATGAACCTGGATAAATGCCCCCTCTCCCTTGAGTTCACTGGTGAAAATGTGCTAATAACAGGGGCCAGAGCAGCAGGGAAAAAAAAATCCAATACTGTAGCAGGTGTCTTGGCAACATTTCAAACCCTCGCAGCTGAAAGGTTCACCTTCCTCTAAGAGCTGGCTGACGCATGAGCTCCCTGAAGGCCCTTAGGGGGGCCCTCTGCCCTCCACACAAGTGACCCACAGCGCCACCCTCTGTTGGTGTGCGGCAGAGCTGAAAGTTTTTGTTCTGCAGCCAGGTGTGCTGCTGTTTGTGAATGCTCATCATTTAAATTTTGGCAAGTCGAGGCGCTCTCCTTGGCAAATGCCCCACAAGCGTGTTCACATGTTATGCTTGTTTTCAGAAGCATATGCTGAGGTGCAGAGAGGCTGGGGGCCTCTGAGTAGCAAAGCATGCGGGGAGGTCTGAAGCCTGGGTCTCTAGGTGAGCTGATCCCAAATACACTTTCTGTTGTGAGAAGCGAGGTGGTGCCCCACGCTAAACACATCTTCGTGGATATAAAAACAGATTTTGAGGACTAGCTGAAAAGTACTGTTATAGCAATCACTTCTAACTATCAGTTCAGTGACCAAGGTGAGCGCATTATCTGTACCTCACCCCCCCTTTCTTCCATTTGTATGCAAATGTAAATAGGTAGAAGCAACTTTATTGTAAAGATATCTTTGGATATGTTTTCCTTTATTAGAAAGAGATTGATTCACAGGCTTTAATTAGTAACAGTAATGGCCTGTGACTCCCCCCATGACCCACCAGGGCATGGGGTACCATGTCTGAGAAAGGGACCTTCTTCCACAGTGCTTCATCTCCAGGGAAATAAGCACAAATAAATGGCAAGCAATAAAATAAAACACTGCCTGGTCTTCTTATCATTGGTTCCTTTTTATTTCCCTTTTGAACTCAAAATCAAATCCCCTGGCTAAAGTACACCGGTTTTAGGAAGAAAACAGTAGGTAATTTGGGCAGTGGAGAGAGGTCTGGGTCTGGCCAAGTGTAGACTACTGATGGAGTGAAGGCCTGGGGGATGGAACAGACTCATGGACCATAAAGAGGCTGTAACAGTGAGGGAGGGGGAGGGCCTTTTAAAAGGGGTGTGCACCACTCCCCCCAGCCTAGAGGCCGTGATAATGACAAAGTGGCATATTAGGCTGGGAGGTTGATACAGAGTGTTATCACCCATTCCTCTAATTCTGCAATTAAAAGTGGGAAATAAATGTGCCGCGTGTCTCTCTTTCTTTGGGCGAGATGGTGGCAGCTACGAGCTCAGAGTAGCTCGCTGACAACCAGGAGAGGAAGATGGATGACGCGGCCTCCTCAGAGAGCTGGTAATGGAGTTTTCTCCTCCACTGCCTTCCATTTTTCCTTGCCACAGTTCCTGAGTTCTCTCCCTGGCTGAAATACATTCCCTTCTGCTTACAGATGGCGAATTTGACAGTGCAGTGGGCCCTGGGCTATAATCCAGTCTGATCAGCACCCTGGGCTGTGCACAGAGAAGATGGAATGGATCAGGCTGGAATGCAAACCATAGAGTTGAGGTGGCCTCCTGCAGTGCTAGAGAGACCCTGGAGGACTGTGCAAGGATGGC
Source organism: Graphiurus murinus (assembly GCA_004027655.1). NCBI lineage: Eukaryota > Metazoa > Chordata > Mammalia > Rodentia > Gliridae > Graphiurus > Graphiurus murinus. The sequence continues at coordinate 51,687 of PVLC010008538.1, read as the reverse complement.
TTGCAAATCAGCTGTTGGCCTCCAGTCTCCCATTCATTGGTCTTCTTCTGTCTCCTCTCACCTTCTCTCCTGCCCCGGCTCACCCTTTCCTCACCATCCTGAGCACAGTTGTAGCACTTGAGAAATCCCTTAAATTCTGGACTTCTGCCTGGGGTTCATGGGAAGAAGCAGCTCTCTGCACAGAACCTGCTGGCCAGCTGAGGCTAAGAATGGGGGAGAAGGACCGAGCCCCATCTCCGTGGACGGGAGATCTCTCCTCTTGTGGGTGAGCCAGCATGTCCAGGAGCTCACCAGGCAGTGGTTCTGATCTCTCTGTCCTGTTTTCTAGTTGCTGCCACTTCAGAAGAGGGAACCTCCTCAACATTCCCTAAATTGCTGATGAAAATGGTATGTTTAGAAAGTAACATTTAAACCATGCTCAAAACACATGTGTTTTGCACTTTGGGTCCACTCTCCATCCAGGACAGATCGAGGTGAAGACAGACAGATTTGAACTTGGAGTAGGAAACCCATTTTAGAAGAGCAGGGTCTTGTGTTAAGAGAAGGGTCCCCACCCCCACTGCGACTGTTGAGATCCTGGGTTTTGCCAGCACCTCCCCAAGGATCCCTATCTTATTTGATGCAATCTTGAGACAATCCCCTCCAAGCAATTTTTTTAAATTACTGATCCAGCTAACAGAGTAATCAAAATAAGCTCCTTCTCACAAAAGCTACTACTATGGCTATGTAAAAATATTGTGAGCAGAGAAATAATTGCAGAAAAGGTATGGTTTTGACAAATTAGAGCAGCTGCTCTTATTAAACTAACATTCTCCTTTCGTAAGGCCAGAGATGTATCACAGCTCAGATGAGACATGATGATTAAAGAAGGGTATTTTCTTGTTTATAGCTGGTTGATAACCCTGTTTCTCAAACAGTGATTGGGTACAGAACTAGATTTATAAGAACTCCAAATACTTTACCTGGGATAGGTTTTCCTTCCATTACCAGAAACTTGTGCCCCTGTCCGTATTGCTGGCACTCCAGTCCTAAAGGATGGTATTTTTAGTTCTAATTAAAAACCAACAGAATTGGTTCGTGGCAACCAGATTTTCTGTTTTTCAGATGGAAAAAAAAAACCCGAGGTGCTTAGTGCTCACAGAAGTGTGATTAGGGAACTAGACAGAAGCAGACCACCTCCATCGCAGCCCCAGACTTGCAGGGCCGCCAGTTACAGCTGTCTGCTGATGTTTAAAGGGGCGGCTCATTCCACACCTTCTGAGAGGCCTGGATCTTCACCCCGCAGTCAATGGCGTGACCTACCATCTGCTCCTTCTCGACCATTGATTACCGGTGAACATTTGGCATGCTTTTCTTCCTAATTAGCAATCAGCACCTGCCTTTGGAAGCTGACCCAGAGGACCTGGCTGGTGTTCTGTGTCTTGCACCGTGTTCTCTCGGCTATGATAAAGCAGAAGTTCCTTCATCCTGCTAAGTGTGCTCCAGGAGGACCACCACATCCTGTTGTTCTTTGTCATTTGCCTCCTCTCCATGTAGAGAGAGTGACAGAGGGGACTCTGAGAAAGCTGGGGAGCCCGGATGGCCAAGAGCCTCCTGCACTGGAAGCCCCAGGTTACCCTAGCTCTGCTGCACCCAATAAAAGGAACTTGAACATTGAGCTTTTTATCTATCTATCTATCATCATCATAATCATCTTTACTGAGATAGATATTTCATAAAGTTCACTCCCATTAAGTGTGTAATTCAGTAGATTTTAGTATATTCAGAGTTCCACAACCTTTGCTGGTGAAGTCTGGAAAATGTTGATGGCCTCCAAGAAAAATCCTGAATCTGTTAACAGTCACTCCCCATTTCCACCTCTGCCAGCCCCTCGTAACCACGAATCTACTTCCTGTCCCTATGGCTTTGGACGTTTTCTTCCTAAAGATCTGCCTATGGGCCCCACTGCTATCTGTCCACTAACAGCTAAGAAAGAGGGAGAAATGAAAACCCAGGGAAAAGGAGGGAAACCCAATCCCTTGGGACTCTTTGTGGCTTCTGAAGAGTCCCAGCTGCCCAGTCTCTCTTCTGTAGCTAATGTCCAGCCCCGCATGGGTCATCTGTCCACGGCTGCTCCTGCTGCTGCTCCCCTCCCCCACCCCTGTGACTTTAACTATCCCTCCCGGCAGTGGCCACACCACGCCTGAGCTCAGGTTGTAGCAGACTTGGTACTTGGTGCTCAAATTAGTTTCCTCTTGCTGCCGTGACAAGTGGCTACAAACTCAGTGTGCTTAAAAGAATGCAAATCCCTTATAGTATAATATAGAGATGAGGAATCTTGAAATGGTGGATGTGGACTGGACCCAAGGCGCTGGCAGGGCCACACTCCCTCTAGAGGATCTAGGGAGAATTGTTCCCTTCCTCTTTTCAGCTTCTAGAGCTGTGCTCCGTGTTCTCGAGCTCGTGGCCTCTTTCAAACCCAGCCACCAACATCATGACTTTTCTCTCTGCTGTTGTAGTATGGCCTTCTCCGACGGGTTCCTCCTGCTTCCTTCTTAGTGATGTCTGCAAAGTCTCCTTTGCTATGTAAGGTAATGTACTCACAGGTCTCAGATATCTATTAGGACTTGACTGTCGAGGGCCCATTGTTCAGCCATGACAGTGTTCAATATATGATCATTGAGACAGAGGAGGGAAGAAGAAGGAAGGAAGGAAGGGAGGAAGGGGAGGGGAGAAGGGGAGAGAGAGAGAGAGAGAGAGAGAGAGAGAGAGAGAGAGAGAGAGAGAGAAAAGAAGAAAGAAAGAAAAGCAAAGAAAAAAAGTGTAGTGCTTCCCTCCCAAGATCTCTGCTGTGCTGATTTTTCAGAGGACAGGGGAGGGGACAATGGGACAGGCAGGCTGTTTGGATGTCGTCCGTCCTGGAGGTGTGGGAGCTGGAGGCAGGGCGTCCCTGTGCATCTTTTGACTGCTGCATTGCGCCACTTTGGCCAGGCTTCGGGTGCAGGACGAGGAGCAGGGCCAGTATGCTGGCGATGGTAACGATCCCACGGGTATGGTGGCTGTGAGCCAGCACCCCAGCAGGGCAGCTCTGTGCTTTCCCTTATTTAACTTCCCTTATCTAACTACACTTGGAAGGGCAAGAAAAGAAACAACTGGAAGAGAATCAATACAAACACGACAGAGTAAGGCTTTCTTCTCTGCTTCTCACATAGCCAAAAAACTAAGAATATCTAACATATAAAGATGCATATGTTCCAGCAGGAGAAGCTTCCCCTAATCCTTCATAATTTTGAATTTATTTTCATACAAGTTCCTGCAAGATGCAGAAACCACTACTAGCGCATGAATGACTAACTAAGCTAAAGAGTTGCTCTGGAAACCAAAGCTTAAAGTCAGATCCCAGGCTTGTCGTGTACGTGTGGGTAAATTGAAAAAACTTCTTTGTTGTCATTATTTTAGAAACTTCCTTCAAGAAAATTAACTGTTTAGGATGTGAGGGGACATACACCACGTGATGTGTGCGTGCACAAATGTATTACTTTCCAATCTCACTAAGATGCATAATTACAGTGCACCGATAAAAGTATAAAAAAGAAAATTAGTTGTCTAAAGGCAAAATAGCAATGCCGTGTTGTGTGGTTCATAGCAAAGGCAGAAGTGTAAGGTAAGGGCAGGAGGGCTGGTGCTGCACACAGGGTTCTTATAGGATGTGTAAAGTGATATAATCGCACAGTCGTGAGTTACTTCACAATGGGGATGATGGTATAAAAAAATGCATCTTTGGTGACTTTGTTATTGTACGAACATCAGAGATTGTGCTTACACAAACTAAGATGGCTACGATGTCACCAAGCGATTGAATTTTAGGGGACCACTGTCAACCCCCATCATATATGAGGTTCATCATTAACCAAAATGTTATATGGCCCCAGGGCTGCCCTTGAAGACAGACTGGGATAAGTTCAATATGGTACTGTATATACACGCTCCACCTGGTTTGGTTTTGGAGAATATGCTGTTTTGTTTTAATTATATTATTTACTTTGACATAGATTGGGTTTTTAATTGTTTTTAAGATGAATCAGTAAATATTATTAAAGTCTCAGTTTTGATTCCTAACATAACTATCAATGGATATATAACCCTCAAAAACAAATGCTCCCCATCATGTTTAATCTTAAGAGGTTCCAGGAGAGCTGACACCTGTTCTCCTGCATGAGAACTGTGGCCTTTGAGAAGAATGTGACGCCTACTGATCACTATGCTCTAGGTACTGACTCCAGAGTCCTGCTCAATTCTTTAAAAAAAGGTTTTTTTTTTAAATTCAACATCTTTTCATTATTTTAAAGAAGTAATCCAAGAATAAGAGAGAACATCATTAGCTAATAAAGAGCCTCTGCCTAAAATGTCATGCCAAAGTGCCCTACTTCTATCCCTACTCCTAGTCAACATTCCAAAAAGGTTAGAAGTCTGAGCTGTAAAATAAGAAAAAGAAATAAAACAAATTATAAAGGCAAGAACACAATTCTCATTGCTTGCAGACAAAATTCTGTTGACAAAAATTCCAAGTGGGCTTATGGAAAAGCTACCAGAGCAAATAGGCCAGTTCAATATGACTAATATAAGATCAACATTAAATCAATACTACTCTTACAGCCTAAGAACCATTAGGGAAGGTAATTTAAAAAATTAAACTTTGTAGTTGTAACAGACCTAGGAAGAGAAAATGTAATTGTTAAAAAAACTTTTTTGAAAGAGATCTAAATATCAGTCCATAGGTAGGAAGATTTTATATTATGAAGAAGACCTATGACTTCTATTATTTCAATGCTTGTCTAATAACTAAAGTCCTAACAAGAGTTTTCATAGAATTTGAGGAACTGATCCTAAAGTGATATGTAAAAGTAAAGAGTGAAAAAAAGGGGCCATATGTGTGGTCAGGGAGAAGGTTGGGAGGGGAGCAAAATCTGTCCCACTGGACAGCAAAATTTGCCAGGCAACCTCAGTGAATAGAGAGGTGTAGGCATGGCTGCCAGATGTTCACAAAGACCATGGAACAAGTTAGACAGCCTGAAAACACAAAAGTACACATGCAAGCCAGATATCTAACAGAGACAGCTTTAACATTAGCAGTGAAATAATAGACCAAACAAACGACTGGCACCACAAGGTATCTCCATTTCGCAAGAAGATAGCATCATAGTGTATTAATGTTCATCTTCCAGAATATTAAAATAGTTTCCACAGTGTAAAAAATATCAAAAACAAAACAATGAAACTATTAGAAGAAAATATAGGTGAATATCTTTATGAATGTGCAACAAGGACAGATTTGGGAAGATTTTCTTTAATGTTGTGAAAAGTATAAGCCACAAATGACAGTGTAATTCAAGTTATAAACTCATGTGCCAAGCAGTAACAAGAAAGTTTCATAAAAAGATAAGAAAAGATTATGTGATTCATGTAATTGACAAAATATCAGTAGCCAGAATACAGCCCAATAGAAAGATGGTGAAAATAATATAATAGGCAATTCCCTGAGGAGGAAACCTTTATCATCAAGAGACATATATGAAAACATCCTCAAGCTCTTACATAAATAAGAGAATTTCAAAATAAAACAGCAGTAAGCTGAAATTACACCCATCAGTTGAGAGCAATCAGTGTTGGCTAGGATGTATAGAAACAGGCATTCTCAACCATTGCTGGTGGTGCTAATGGGTGGGGGTGGCCAATTCTAAGAGCAGTGTCATCTTGCTCCACACATTCTTCTCCCGAGAAACTCATATTTGCACAGTGGATCTGCACGCACGGCTGGCCAGTACAGCTCTGTGATTTCCCAGTGAGTAAGTGGAAACCATCCATCAGAAGAGGAATAGATAACTGAGGTCCTGGAGCTACACAGAAGCCTGAACTCGAGCTATATGGTGCCAAAGTGGAGGCATTTCAGAAACATGTTAAATGGAAAAACCAAGTGCCAAAGGTATCAACAGTGTTATCTAAATTTTAAAACACATAAAATAATATTGCATATGCTATTGTGGGAACAGAAACAATCTATTCGTGGCAATAGTTCACCTTAGCCCCTGAATAGTGGGGACTTCTGAGGCAGGATGAGAAGGAAAGAAGAAGGACTTTGTTAGGAATCTAGCTGTATTTGCAAGATTTTCTTTGCAAGAGCATTTGGAGGCCCAGTATCTATGGCAATACGTAATCTGTTTGGTTTTGGTGAAAAGCATTATTTGTTGCATTTCTTTGTATGCTGTAAATATTTTCATAATTAACCAAATAATTCTTGTAAAGATTATGTCAATGGATAAAGAGTTTTTACCTGTGGTACATAAAATTAATGCTCGATCCCCCAAACCTATCAGCATGTTACCTTTCGTGGAAAAAGGGACCTTGCAGACAAGAGTGAATTAAGGATCTTGATGAGGTTCTGACCCTGGCACCTCCAGAAACTGGAAAAGAATAGGGAACAGACTGGAGGTTCCGGAGCACAGCACGCTGAGGCCTTACTTGTAGTCCCTTGAGACCCATGAGACTGTGACCTGCAGAACTGCAGGATGATGAATTAGTGTTGTTTTAAGCTACCAAACTTGCGGTAATCTGTTATAGCAGCAGTAGAAAATTTATGTATTACTTAACCACAAGTTATATTTTTAACATTAAAATGAGGTCTGTAACCCCATTTTGTGTGTGTGTGGGGGGGGTACTGGGGATGGAACCCAGGGCTATTCTACCTCTGAGCTACACCCCTAGTCCTATTTTTTATTCTTTATTTTGAAACAGGATCTCACTAAGTTGCAGAGGGCCTCACTAATCAGCTGAGGTTGGCCGCAAACCCAGATCCTCCTGTCTCAACCTCCCAAGTACTGGGATTACAAGCGTGCGCCACCACACCCCACTCTGCCAGATATCTTAAGACCCATTTGTGTTGCTATCATAGAATACCAGAGGCTGGGAAATTTATAACAATGGGAATCTAGTTCTAACAGCTCTGGAGGTTGGGAAGTTCAGCACACTAATATTCATTGTCTAGTGGAGGCCTTCTTATTGCATCTTGTTTTTTTATTTTTTATTTTTATTTTTTTCTGTGTGTGTGGTACTAGAGATTGAATCCAGGGACATTCTACCACTTACCTATACCCCTAGACACTTTTATTTATTTATTTTTTATTTTGAAACAGGGTCTCACTAGGTTGCTGAGAGTCTAAGTTGCCGAAGCTGGTCTCCTACCTATACCTGTGATCCTCCTGTCTCAGCCTCCCAAGTACTGCCTTGTTGTATTTTTATGTGGCTGAAGGGGGTGGGAGGGTCCTCAAACGGCAAACAGGGGCCAGCTATCACCATGACAATCTTGTATAAGGTCACGAATCCCATTCATAAGGCTAGAGCGCCCATGACTTACTCATCTCCCAAAGATCCCGCTTCTTAGCAACACAGGGACTTGGGAGAGACACGTGCATGCCAACCTAGCACCAGGCAGATGTCAGGGCTCCAGGGATCTTTATGCACAAGGTTTCTGCACTCCATGGCACCCTGCAGTGCACTTAAGACAGGAAAGTGAGTTGAAACAAATAAGAATTCTTGCTCTCATGGGGAGGGAGTAGATGGAGACAGATAAAAAGCAAGAGGAAAAAAAGAAAATTTAGAAAGTGTGTAGACTGTTAAGTGGTTTAGGCTATGCAGACAAGAAATCAAGCAGGTGTGGGGGCTGGGGCATCTGGGGGTGCGTGTTGGCATAAGAAGTGATCACAGTTTTCAGAAGGATACCCCGGAAGTCCTCATCGGAAAGGTGACATATGTGCTAATTCCTACGAGGAGAAGCCGTCCGTGAGGATGTGGGAGGGAAGAGTATCGGGGCAGAGGGAACAGTCCCCCCAGCCCTAGGCTCCAGAGTGTGCAGTGCATCTGTGGGATGCCCAAGCGGGCGGCGGGGCTGGCATGGAGCAAGCAGAGGCGAAGCTTACAAGACATGATCTCAGAGAGGGAGGGCGGGTGGTGGGTGTCAAGACATTCCTCAAAATCACGGTTGTGTTTGCATCTGATGTAATCATAAAAAGCCAACATGAGTCTAAGAATACTTTTCCACCTAGGAATCTTTTTATACAAGTGCAGCCGTGAGTGTTGGAGCCCGTCACTCTGTCATTCTGCATGCAGCCTGTGGATGGCCCAGCACAAGCTCCCGGCGAGTGAACCCACTTCTGAGAGGGGATCCAGGTGGATTGCAGCTGGGGCAATGGCTACTGGCCCTACGCCATGCTCCAGGGATGCTCAATACCATTGACCCCCTTGCCTCACACAATTAATACTGACGTCAGTCAGGGGAATTCATTGCTCCAGTATTAGCAGTATCCAGGAACGATACAGTTGGCAAGACACCCTCCCACACCACTGAGGTTTGAAGGGGAGCCTCAGGCAGATTGGAGAGGCCGTAGCCATATAGAGCAGAGGAAGGGTAGGGCTCCTCCCAGAGCTGCAGTTTCCTCTGCTGTAAAAGGGGCACGCTGACTTCTCTGGATTGTGCAAGATTGCAAGAGTAAAGGGTGCTGGTAAAATGTGGGCACACCCCAAGTGCCTAGCAGCCTCCTCCTATTCCTGCCTAGTTTGGGTGTTGGGTGGAGGCTTGTGTTATGGACACAATTATCTAGGCTAAAACCCGAGTGAATAAGAGAGGTGCTGGGATGGGCTGCCAACACCGCAAGAAGGAGGGGAACCTTCCAGCCGGAAGAGTCAGGGAGGCTCTTGGGTGGACAGTGGCTGAGCTGGCTAGCATTCAAATATGAGGAACAGGGAAAGGGCCTACTGGAAAGAAGGGGAAGCAAGAGCAGCCATTAGGAGAGAGGAAAGCCCATGCCCCAGCCACTAGTGCAGAAAGGAGCTTTGTAGAGGAGCAGGTGTAAGGGCAAACAGAAGGGAGGGCTGGAGACAGCAGGAAGAGGGGTGCATTTTTGTTCTCTGGGACCCTCTGCTGGCTTTGGAGTTTGTATAGTGGAGGAAGATAGTACATCAGATGTGTGTTTGCAAAAAAATTAATTTAGTACAATTTTCTTCTGAATTTCATTGTATTTGATACGTAAAATTAGCTTTAGTCCATCATTGCATGCAATTTCTTTTTTTCTTTTTCTTTTTTTTCTTTCCATTGGCACTAGGGGTTGAACCCAGGGTCATTCTACCTCTGAGCTACATGCCCAGTCCCTTTCACTTTTATTTTTGAAACAAGGTCTTGCTAAGTTGCTAAGGGTCTCGCCAAGTTGCTGAGGTTGGCCTTGAACCTGTGATCTTCCTATCTCAGTCTCTCAAGTAGTGGGATTACAGGTGTGCGCCACCACACCTGGCTATTGCATACAATTCTTTTTTTTTTTTTCGGTACTGGGGATTGAACTCAGGGGCATTCTACCTCCGAGCTATACCCCCAGCCCTATTTTTTATTCTTTATTTTGAAACTGGGTCTCACTAAGTTGCGGAGTGCCTCACTAGGTAGCTGAGCCTGGCCACAAACCCAGATCCTCTGGTCTCAGCCTCCTGAATGCTGGGATTACAAGCGTGCACCACCACGCCCGGCTTGCATACTATTCTTGAACTGCATTCCTCTACGAACTAAAAGGGGTTGTCTGCCAGTGAGATCCTTATATACAGTAAGATTCTACTTGGTTTTTGCAGAAAGGAGCAGTTATAGCTGATCTTGTTCCCATGTAATACTGATTAAAAAAATCAAATTATGTAATCAAAGATATTCTTTGGGGGCATTTGCTTGCCTTTTATTTTTGAAATTGTTTTTCCTTCTATCCCCATGCCTTTAATTTTTAACACAGTCTTTGCTTTAGTAAAGCCATGTTTCTGTCCTTTTGAAATATGATAAAGTTGTCCAATGTCATGCAACCACAGAAGAAGAGTATTCTCCACCTTGGATTTTGACCTAAATGTGTCTTTTCTTCTGTTTAGCTTTACTGCATTGAAAGAGTGTTTCATACTTTTTTTTTTTCTATTTTCATTCTGTCTAATCTCATTTCAGAACTCACTGAGCCATTCCTGCTTCTCAAAGAGAGGCTGCTCTGTTGGTAATAGGAAAACTCCAGGTGCACTGCCATTATCTAATTCTGGGATTTTATTGAGAGCATCTAATTCACATAATTGTGCTTGATTAGGAAAGAATGACTAAGTCTTGGATTGAATTGACTGGGGCATCACTATTTTGGGGCTTGTCATTAAGCATTTAAACATTATTGGGCAATTTCCTACTGACTGTATGAGGTGTCTATTTTCTCTTATAATAATAGATCTGATCTCCTGGTAAAACTTTCTTTAGGGTAGCATCTTATACTTAATAGGGGGGATGACATGCGTTATTTGTTATGATCATCTTAATGTCTCAAGTGTTTTTCTATTATTTTCCTTGTAAGGCATGAAACTTAAATGACTTAAAATGAAATTTAAAAGCCACCAGCCTATTAATAGCGGTTGACAGTTTCACTGGAGTCTCATTTGTTTTCAAGTTTAAAAGCCAAATTTTAGCCAGGCGTGTAATCCCACAGAGGCTGGGAGGCTGAGATGGGAGGATAACAGGTTTGAGGCCAGTCTCAGCAATTTAGCGGGGCCCTCAGCGACTTAGTGAGATCCCGTTTCAAAGTAAAAATAAAATAAGGTTGAGAGTGTAGCTCAAAGGCAGAACGCCCCCAGGTTCAATCTCCAGTACCATTAAAAAAAAGTCAAATTTCTTCCCATAGTTCCTATGTTAATGGCAAGCCTATGTGTTACATGTTATCCCTGAATTTGTGAAATTCCCAGAAACGTAGCACTGATTGGCTATTGTGCAATAATTTCTACAGTAAAAGGGAGAGCGAGAGATGTTCCCAGTGGGAGCTGATAACTCTGCTTCAGTGTGGCCTTTCAATTATGTCCCACTTTAATTAATTTCAATGGTTTTGATCTTGTGGTTGGCACCGATATCAATCTATTATTATGAAATTATTTTCTACACTGTGAAATAAGTAAGTTTTTTCACAATACAACTTGTATTCTTTTGGTATTGTTATAGATTTGAGTTCCTCAGCCTCGGCACTACTGATGTTTTGAGGGGAGTGATCCTGAGCACTGTAGGATGTCTAGGAGCAACTTTTGTCTGTACCCACTAGACACCAGGCGCACCCTTCACCCCAGCTGGGACAACCAAAAAGTCCCCAGGTGTGGGACAAAGGTACCCTTTGTTTGGAACTACTGCTATGGGTGATAGAGACAAGTATTTTTTCTTGTATTGGATGCGCTAATCTAAACAAGCATTATTTATTACTTAGAAGCACATTTACCTATCAATCCTTCTACTGTCAGTAGAAATAAGTAGAGAAAGTACTCCAGTACAGAAAAGCACCAACATCTGGTTAACTCAAACATAACCCCTGGGATCAGGTAATTAAAGGTGTTCTTAACTGGCTGTCTTACTAAAATCAATACAAACTGCAGTTCATCCATCTTAACTACAGAGTGCATTTTCTTCTAGCAATGCTTGTTTTTGAGCTCTTAGAACTGGAATTGGGGGAACAAGCCAAGGTTGGCATCTTTGGCTGCATAATAAATGTGTCTGACATCCATCAACCTGATTATTCTGCAAATTTAATGATTGTTTTACTTTATGTAATTTAAAATAAAACAATCTTTATGCTAGGAAAAAAAAAAGGAGGTAAGGCTTTGGGGGAAGGGGCATAAGTGGGAAAAGGAAGACACAACAATTTGGGAAGATGCCCACCTGAAACAGATATTTCTGAACCCTAAATTTATATCCAAGGATCCATAGGATGTAGTTATTAAATGAATAGACTCTGGGGAGCTGGACCATCCAGTTTAAATCTTAGTTCTTGAATAGATACTTCACAAAAGAAGAAATGCAAATGGCCAGTAAGTACATGAAAGAATGTTCAACATCATTAGCAATCAGGGAGACGCAGATCAAAACTGAGATTCCGTCTAACCCCTATTAGAATGGCAGTTATCAATAAATCAAATAGCAATAAATGTGGTGAGGATGTGGGGAAATGGGAACTCTTCTACACTGTTGGTGGTGAGATTGCAAATTAGTATAGCTATGTTCTAATATCCAGCTAGGTACTATGGAGATCAGTGTGGAGATTCATCAGAAAACTGGGAATAGATCTGCCATATCAACTATACTACTCCTAGATGTCTTTCCAAAGAGAATGAAATCAGAATATTATAGTAATACGTGCATAGCCATGTGATACCAGCACAATTCACAAAGCCAAACTATGAAACCAGCTTAGGTATCCATAAACAGATGAATAGATTACAAAACTGTTGGATTTATACAAATGGAGTTCTACTCAGTCATAAAAAAGAACAAAATTCTGTCATTTGCAGGAAAATGGATGGATCTGGAGAACATTAAGTTAAGTGAGATTAGCCAGTCACAGAAAGTAAAGAGCCATGTTTTCTCTCTTATGTGGAAGCTTCAGAGTAATCATATTACAAGAGGGACTTTAGATAATGGAGGAGAAACTCCAGTGGAGAGAGGGAGGTGGTCTACGGGAGAGGAGAATTAATGAAGGTATTATTTCTGTGACATTACGCACATATGTGAGAATACCAATGTCTATCTCCATATCCTGTATGAGGAAGAGGGTGGGGAGGGAGCCAGGAGAAAGGCACCAGGTGCTGTGTGCATGGATGTCACTATCACTGTGAGCCACATTATGATGTGAGACTATCATACACCAATAAAAGTATAAAAAATAAATGAGAAACCAAAGGCAAAAAAAAAAATCTCATTTCTACTTATTAACCATGTGAACATGAACAGACACATAATTTTTCTCTGACTCAATTTCTTCATCTTTTGGTATTTCTGCAAGGAGTAGATGAGTTGATACATGTAAAGCACCTAGAAGAGGATCAAGTCTTTACTCAATGTATTAAATGATTATTATTATTATTATTATTACAGTATAGATAGTTTTATACTTGGAATTGTCTGCTAACACAGAGCAGAAAAGAGGAGTGTGTGTGGTCTGTCCAGCCTGGGTTTGAAGTGGGCCCCACCATTAATGTCTGGACCTTGTTTTCATCAGCATAAATTGTTTATGAAGATGAAATGAGAAGAGCTAGATAAAACCTTGGGTATGGGATGCAGTACAATAAAATATAAACATCAGTTTCCTTCCCCAGATTTCAAGACTGATATCCTGATCCTGGCTGGTTATAAGATCCATGGAAAATCCTTAGTATTTGTTTTATATCTGTAGAGTCATATTTCTATCCAATAAATTTTAGTTAATCCCCAAGAAGTTGACCCAGACTAAACCCTGGGAATCATAAATTCTTCATTTCTTTTACATTATGAAGAATCCTGAATATACATAAAAGGAGACCACACATTGAAAACCAACCTCCATGTACTCACCACTCAGTTGCAACAATGATCAACTGATGCAAACTGCCTTTCAGATTTAAACCTCACAGATCCCTTGAGTTAGGAGATCATGGGGGATGGGATGAAAAAGACCCAGGAGTTTCCATGAACTCCAAGTTCACTACGAGTTACCAGCATGATGTGGTTACATTGCAGACTAACACCTCCGTAGCCTACTTTAACACAAGCATCACGTTCAAGAACAGGGTTCTGATGCTATCCTCCCACAAGCTGCTCAGGCCTGTCCTGGGGTCTTCCATATTATTTCCCTACCAGGAAGCCCTTGTCTCAACAAGAAATGGACCAGAGGAGAAATGTCAGGATAAATAGCAAATAGAAGCCATGAATAATAATTATAATTATCATTTTTTTTTGTGCGTGTGGTACTGGGGATGGAACCCAGGGGTGTTTTACCCCTCAGGCATACCTCCAGTCCTATTTTATTTTGAAGCAGGGTCTTACTAAGTTCCTGAGGTTGGTCTTGAACCTGCTGTTCTCCTGTCTCAGCCTCCCACGTACTGGGATTAGAGGCGTGTGCCACCATGCCCAGCATCATAATTATCATTTATTAAACTTCTACGCTGCACAGGACACTGTGAGCCAAGTCCTTTGCATAGATTGTTGAATGTAATTTTCGTAAACTCAAATAAGCAGATGCCATTATTTTCACCCCATTTCACAGATAATAGCATTAAGAATAAAAAAAAAATTGAGAAATGCATCCCAGTTCACACAGTAGTGAGTCGCAGAGCAAGAACCTGAGCCCCAGCCATCTGGCTCCAGAGCTCACATACCTGAGCCCACACTCCCAGCCCAGGATGCTCAGCCTCGGGAAGAGGAGTCAGCTTCCACTCTCTCTTCACACGCCTGAAGGGCTGGCTTGTGTTAACGTGTCTGACTTTGAGAGCAGGTGCAGGCTCTAGGTGCGGCAGTCACAGGCGATGGATTTCATTTCAACACAAAGCGCTTCTTATTCATCAGCGCTGTCTAGGATACAGCTGTGTGGCCTGCGAGGGAGAGAGTTCTCTGTTCACCGTAGCTGTGCAGCGTTGTAGGGTGGGAACCAGAAGATCTGCATTTGCAATCTGATCCTGTCACTTACTGGCTCAGTGGCTTGGACGTGATACTAAACTTCTCTGAACCTCAGCTCCCTATGGGAATACTTAACTGAGAAGTTCATTTTGAGGATTAGAGACGCTATTTACGGAGCCCCTGCTAAATACCCTATAGATGCAGCATTGTCTCTGACTTCTGCATAGACCCGCGCTTCTTCTGGAGGGGTGGACTGTTCCATCTCCAACTCCAGGCACCACTGCCCCTGATGGGTGCCCGACAGGGGTGGCTTTGCTGGATTTCTCCAAAATGGCTTTACCCACCACCATAAAGCAAACATTTTGCAATACCCATTAGGTGCATATTATTATTAACGTTTCCCTGAAACCATCCATTTCTGTTTCACGAAGTGAGAAAGAGAACCGGCAAGAGGAATAATGGTTAAGGGCTCCATCCACTGAATCCTGGTTTATGGCAGCAATAAAAGCAGTGTGTTGCTCAACCTTGGGAGTGTCTATTTCTCAGTAAGTCGAGTTTAGCTTACATTATGCAGACCTGCCTGGCAATGTGGGCTGGAATATCTGGGCTGTGCTATGCTGCCTCAGCTTCCTCAAGCACGTGAGGCTGGGTGGGAGAAATGAGGAACCGCACTCCAATCCGAGAGCACATTCTCTCTGCACAGGCCCTAGAGGCCAGAGAAGGGGCACCAGACAGGAGAAGAAAAGACCTGAAATAACAATGTTGACTGTAACCGAGATCTGACTTCGCCATGCATCACAATGGTTGCTATTTTAAACAATTTGGGCCCACAGAGAATATATGATAAGCCCGGTTCTCCGGCATGCTGGAATGGGCCACAGGCAATGGTTTTCAGTTACTTTTAAGGCTCTAGGGCCCTTTCCTTCCACAGAATGACCCAAAGGACGCTGATGTGAAGGCTGTGTGAGAGGGAAGCCCCTCCAGTTGATGTCAACCATCCACCTGCCCCTGGAACACCTGAGCAGCGCCTCCTAGTGGCCGGAGGTGTCACCTGCCCCTCTCGTGCTCCTGGAACTCAGATTGACGAGGAGTGAACACAACATTTCAAATCCCGTTCTTATTTTTTAATCATTCTTTGCCCTCATTTATACACGCTGACCCCACAGGCTCTTCTAGTAGAGGTGGATGGCAAGAAATTGAAGGACTTCCCACTGGACTTGGTCTCTACGGCCACCTGGATATAACACAGTCCCTTTTCTGAACCCCAAGTGTCTGTTAATGTTGTTCAATAAAACAGAACCATTTGCTTTATTTTTCTTCCTCTGTTTTCCCCCGAGTAATCACCATTTTCAAAGCAGAAGCTGGTTTTGGAGGAGGAGGTGGTAACACAGTGGGTACCAGCAGTTAGTGAAAGAAAATCAGGAAACAATTGTTCCTGCGGCCTTGCCGTGATTTTAGCCACCTGAGAAAAGGTTGCCAGAACTGTAGAGCTTTTTTGTTTTGTTTTGTTTTTGTGAACATGGTTCTGCCATCTTTGGGAAGCTGAGGCTGTTCTCATGGACTCCAGAATGGTTGCTGAGATCTTGAAGCTTCTGTAACAGGGTGGGGTGCATGCTGAGGGCTTAGTAATCATTGACCTAATCAGAATGGTCCAGGGGTCCTGAGTGCCCCTCCCCCAGCTTGACAGTACTCCCCTGCACCCTGTGAAAATTTAATTCCAGTGTGGCTGTCTTTGGATTTCACTGTTCAATGATTTCCCCTCCTCTCTGGCACTCATCTCCCCAGAAAACAAAGCGGCAATAGAAGATACATTTACATTTTTAATTTTCTTTTTGGAGAATGGCTTTTTTCCCCCTCCCCAAACACTATACTAGTGGCAATTGGCAAAAGTATATGCTGAAACCAATTAGTGGGATGATGTGAAGTGAGATTGAAAAAAAATGTAGATTTAATTGAAGGAAGCTGTACTATAAAGCTGCCAGGCTTTAAAGTTGTGATTATTTCTAGGAGGAGAGAGGGCTCATCAAATCTTTCTCGAGGCAGAGTGTGTGCACACCTGTCTGTCTCTCAAGAACCTCTCCTTCGTGGTACTCTTCTAGGCCCTTCTGGCCTATGGTAAACCCTCTCCTCTGAGTGGTGGCTTTACGATTCCCTGACTTCATAGCACCTCTTTTCTTGGGAAACATTTTTAGCACTCCTTGTCTGAGCAATGCCACACCACCAGTCCTACCAGAGGACAGGAAATGGTGACAGTGGACCCATCAGGCTGGTAACCAGTGTCCCAGGTCTACCTGGAATCACAAACAGTGATAATAAAAGGAAGCTGACAGCCAGGAAGTTCATGATAACAAACATTCAAACAGGGCAGACACGAACCCACCCACTTAGGAGATAGTTGGCCCTCGATAGATTCTCACTGAACAGTAGAGGAAGCAGAGGGAGGGAATTCTGGAAGGAGAAAGCAGGGATTCAGCAGAGTTTAAAAATGCTCCACACAGGATCCAAATCTCTTCCAAGCCGGCCTGGCCAGTGCCCCAAATCCCACCACTGCAACTCCATACTGCGGCTGGTCCCCCAGGCATCTTTTGGAATAGGGAAAGACTCTCAGAAGACATACCCATATCCCAGCGCCAGGTCATCGGTCCCCACTGGCAGGGAGATGGGGACAAATGGGAGTTCTGACTAGAGGACCTCGATGAAGTCTTTGCCCAGCTCATCTCAGCCTTCAGCATGGGCTACGTTACAATGGGAAGGCCGCCCTCTGTGGGCTCTGACTCTGTATGGGCAGAGGAAGCAGAAACCCAGTGTGTGGGCCCCTTTAAGCTCTATACAGTGACAAAAGTCATGCCATATATGTCTGACTAACAGGCAAAGGAACTGTGTTAGATGGAAACAAAGGAGCTGGAGCATGTACAAAGAATGCTTGCTTTGGGCAATAAATAGGTCTTCAGGTTATATCCAATTCTGATTGAAAGCACCACAGGCAAATCAGTTTTTATCTCAGAAATGTTATCCTCATTTCTCACCGATCTTTAATATGCAGTGGCTAATGTTTTAGCTTTTGTTGTTCTTGCCCTTGAACTTAGTGCAATAATGACCTACCATGAAACATTTCCGTCTTCTTCTGCTTGAAGAATTTTCTAGCAAAGTAAATACTGAGCTGGGCATGGTGGTGCACGCTTGTAATCCCAGTACTGAGATAGGATGATTGCAGGTTTTTAGACAGCCTTGGCTACTTAGTGAGGCCCTCCACAACTTAGTGAGACTCTGGTTCAAAAATAAAGAATAAAAAACAGGGCTGGGGTGTAGCCTGGAGGTAGAATGCCCTGGGTTCAATCTCTAGTACTACAAAAACAAAAACAGAAATAAAGTCAATCCTGATGCTCTAATTGATCAATTATATACAGTTTTGCTTTAAGACATTGATACATTTAACTCAGAAAGGAAATGAATAGGCTGGATAAATTAATGTCTTTTTTCTTTTTGATGAAACTTCTTTCTCCTGGGAGCACACACAACTAGGAAATCTTGAACATAAGCAACAAACAAGAGTATGCTTTTTTTTTTTTTTTTTTTTTGCGGTACTGGGGATTGAACTCAAGGGCATTCTACCTCCAAGCTATACCCTCAGCCCTATTTTTTATTCTTTATTTTGAAACCGAGTCTCACTAAGTTGTGGAGTGCCTCACTAGGTAGCTGAGGCTGGCCGCGAACCCGGATCCTCCGGTCTCAGCCTCCCAAATGCTGGGATTACAAGCGTGCGCCACCACGCCCGGCTAAGAGTCTGCTTTTTAACTTTATAAATATCGAAAGAAATCTGTAGCGATAATCCCCCCTTCACATCCTCATAGTGATACTTTGTGTTTTCTCTCTTTGTTTCCTCAATTAGTGTGGATAGATGTCATGTGTACCTGCTGGGAAAAAAACAAAAAAACCCAACAACTATATTTTCCAGAACGCTTTTCCCATTTGAACGCTTTTCTGGGTCAGGGTTGGCCCAAACCCAAGATGATTTACATGACATTTGTGAGACAGAATAAAGTGCAGTGGAAGGGCGACCTGCCAGGCTCCTGCGCAGTGCTGCTTCTCTTCTGGCTCATCTTGTACGTGGGGCCGCAGCCTCTTGAGCTTCTGCTGCGCCTCCTCCCTCAGCTCCTCCCCATCCTGGTCCAGGGGCTCTGCAGCTCTGGGGCGCATGCGCCAACCAACCAGGTGCAGCACTCAAGTCAGGCGCTTAGAGGTGGCGAAAGGCGCATGCGGGGACCAGTTTGTACCTCTGAATTCCAGCTGGTCCTACTAGGTTCCCGGTTGCCCCTCGGTTCTGCCGCTTCATGTCCAGTTGGGGGTTCTGTCTGACGATCCTATAGGCGTTGGACACTAAAGCAAGTGCTTCACAGACCGTTTAACCACCTCCTCCCATTGCATCAAGTTCCTATAATGAAACATTCTGTGTTGCTCATTGCGCTCAGATTCTCAAGTGATAAAATCAACATTGCTGAGAGATGATCAGTGTTGTCATTTTACTCAAAGAAGTACTTATTGTCCCTGCTAGTTTTTTCTATTATCTACTTCCCATTTCTTCACTTACCTTTTTTTCCCCTCTTTGTATTTTTTATTTAATTCATGGATATTTTCCTAGTTTCATCATGTGGAAACATATTTAAACAGAAGAAAGACTTCAAATCAGTGATCTAAGATTAAAGTTCTAAATTTCCCTGGAGTCAATGCAGAATTCTGAATTTTTTATGTGTTTTAAAAAATCATTTTTAGCCCAAAGCATTTTCTTATTGCTTATGATTTCATCTTTGACCTCTACATAATATGGAAGTGTACTGCTTAATTTCCAAGCATTTAGAGACTTTCTAGATCTCTTATTGTTGACTTCTAATTTAATTTTGTTGTGATTTTAAAGATTTCAATGTTTCAAAGTTTATTGAGACATTTTATAGCCTAGCATATGGTCTCTCTTGGAGAATGTTCCAGGTGTTTTTGAGAGGTACACGTGTATTCTACCACCATTCAATAAATGCCAATTTGTTGATTGATAGTCAAATTTTTCCATATCCTTACTGATCTTTTTGCCTTACTTTTCCTGTCAATTATTGAGCAAAAAATGTTAAAATCTAATTACATCTATTTCTTGCTTTTATACTATCATTTTTTCCTTTGTGTATTTTGAATTTGTATACATATTTTTTATTGGTTTTGAAGGTCATGTACATTTTATACTGCTCTCTGTCCTGATGGATTGACCTTCCTATCACTATAAAATGTGCTTTATCTTTATTAATAATTCTTACCTTGAAATTTATTTTTACCCACTTTTATACACAACCCCTCCAACACACACACACACACACACACACACACACACACACACAATCTTTCTTCTGCTCACACTTTGCCTGATGCATCTTTTTCCATCTCTTCCCCCACACTCCAATCTTCCTGAGTCTTGATATTTAGAGCACATCCTTCTAGACATCTTTTTATTTTACTTTTTTTTTTCATAGCATAAGAAGGAAAACCATAAAAATGATTGGATGTCCTGTGATGAAGAAAGGGTTTCCAAATGGCATTATGTCTGTGTAACCATAAACTAAATATTAACTTTCACGACATTAGGCAAGTGATTGATTAAAAATATAATTTCCTCATAATTTGTCAGTTGCTCAGCTCACACAGATCCTTTCGACAGCTGTTTCTTAAACGAGAGAAATATGAGACTGTCAGAAGCAGTTTGGGTTACTGGTGTTATATCTTACGATAATAACCTCATTGGAGTGAAATGAGATTAGAAGAGTTTCCTGAGAACTCTGAACCAATGCCATCGTCTCAGAGGAGTTGCCAATGACCATGTGACCACTGTAATTGAAGCTCCATCATGGAGTTGAGGTGAAAAAGAAGAGAAAGAAAAACAAAGCAATTATTCGATTCTAAACAAACAGTGCTTGCAGATTAAACAATCTTGAGCTAAATGGCTTTATGTCCCTGCTTTCTCCCTACCCATCACGTACTTGGATGTGCTAATCTTCCGAATTGCCAGGCTGAGTTAATTTTTTCCTACAGGATCAGAAACACATGAAAAATAAAATAATACAATGGTGATCATCATCTGTAGTTATTTTAATCAATATTTCTCTAACTTTGTAAACAAGGGTTACATTTGTTCTGCACAGTGACTATTTGGGTCAATTTTGAATCTAGAAATGTTTATGCTTATTTCTTACTTTTCTAACCTGTGAATAATTTTTGCCAAAGTCCTATAAGCAGTATTTAAAAGTGGCAAATAAACTTGGCATGGTGGCGCATGCCTAGAATTCTAGTACTTGGGAGAATGAAACAGGAGGATGGCAGGTTTAAGACCAGCCTTGGTAACTTAGCAAGACTCTCAGCAACCTAGCAAGACTGTTTCAAAACAGAAAAATAAAAAGGGATGGGGTATAGCTCAGAGGTAGAATGCTCCTGAGTTCAATCCCCAATAACACACACACACACACACACACACACACACACACACACACACGGGAAATATGTGAGACAAAGAGCCTTCTGAGGCTACTTATTTAGTGGCACGTAGGAAGTCACTAGAAAGCAGGGAAAATGGCTTGGTGAAGCAGTGCAGGGATGGAGTTGTGGAAAACTGTTTTCCTGCTCAGACTCCCCAGTTAAACCAGAGCCATCTCTGAAGGTTTATTGGGGGGAGGGTGGGGATTAATTCCCTCCCTGGGCTTTCACAGCTCCCTGATCATCTGGAATTTCTGGCTATCCCAAGTGACCCATGGTCTGTGGAGATAAAGGTGTTGATTTTCACTTCCCTCTCTTCACTTGAGTTGAAGGCTGACCCACTGGGTCTTCTATTCCTAGACTAATCTCTTCTCAAGACAACAGACAGCAGGAATCTTGGCTCCAGGCTCTGAACTGCCCCCTTGGCCTCAATGAGAGACCCACGTACTATGCCTATGCCACACGAGGTCTATCTGAATTGCCTGGCCGCAGAAGACACCAGAGGTGGGACCTGTCCACCCAGGGGGAGATGAGCCAGAGCCGAGCGCAGTCCACCTCTTACCGGCTGTCCTCATTATGTGTCAAAAGGTCCTGGTGCTCTTCCCAAGGGCCCTTGTTTCAGGAGCCATCATTTTGCCTTTTTTCAGTTGAAAAAACTGAGGTTTTAGAAGGTGAGGACATGGTCGAGACCACACCTCAGTAAGTTCTGGAAGTTTCATCTTCCACTCCTCCAAATTCAACAGGTACCAGATCTCAACCATGGCCTCCTACCCCTGAATCTTAGCAAGAGCAGCTGGCCTTCCCCTCCCCTGCCCTGACAATGCCACACAGGGCTCCTCAGCCTCATCACAGATGCCATGACCATGTTCTCTCCTCTCCAAATTGCAGGGGGAAGCCTTGGCTACACTTCTTGCTCTCTCAGTACACAGCAGCACACATACATCCTACTTAGTATCATTAACGTACTTTTTAATGACTTTCTGGAAGCAGGGAATATGCCCATGGAGACTAATTCCATTTTAATGAATTTTTAAGGAAACGCCACTAAATAAAAGATGATAGTTCAAAAACAGTTTAGACAATACTAAAATAAATAAACACATAAATGAATATACATGTCTCTCTGATGAAAGGGGAGAGAATGGGGAATAAATAAATTTTGGAAGTATTTGCTGTGCAGAATCTTTAGGAATAGACAGCAAGGACTTTACATTTTGACAGATATTGCAGCTATGTCACACAACACCCCCACAGCAAAACAGCGCCATCAACACAGCAGAGTCAAAATGTCCTGCTTCGGATCAGAGATTCATTAGGAGGTAGAGTAGAGTGGATAGGCACAGGGAATTGAGTCAGCATAGTGAGTGCTGGGGGCTTGTTCAACTGAGTGCAGGCTAATCCAGGGCCTAACACCACTGACTGAACCCTGATTAGTGGGACAGGACACCATGCTTGTCTTTAATCTGTGTCCTTCAAAGGATCGAGCGCCAGGCACATCACAGGTGCACCACGAACACTTATCACTTGATTGGCTATCAGGGTAGGCAAAAGGAACTTATTTCCGTTATCCACAGGAACTACCATTTGTACCCTCTTCCTTAAGCCACAAGAAATAAGAGTGTTAATAGCCAGCAATGAGCATAGGGATGAAATAAACATGAACAAGATGGGTTGGGGATATATTAGAGTTAATTTTCTTCCTTTAATTATACATGCTTATGGGATGTATAATTCATTTCTTTAGAGTGAGAGGAAGAGAGGCAAGAGAGAGAGAAAATGCTACAAATGAGCAATAAAGCATATTCCTAGCAGTGGCTTGGCTTGCAATTCCCCAGAACATTTTTCAGCAAGGAAGACTAGGATGGAAGTGCTGGAGAGCATCAGGAGTCGGGTATGGGTGGGTGACAGGCTCATCTCTACTCTCAGGTGGGTCTCAAACCATTTCTCCAGCTCCAAAGTGGATACAACTACCAGTCCTGTGGGTGGGATAATTTTACACCCTGATTCCATCTATCCAGAGCTAAATAAAGGTCCAGGACACGGAGGAGGTACCCCAGGTCAAGCATGATTGTGGACCAACGCCACCACTCACCAGAGTGGGAGTCCCGGTGTGGGAACTGAATCTTGCCACCACCTTGCTTAGCACCTGACACAACACAGGAACCCCCAAACACAAAATGAAAAGGCGAGCATATGAATGAACCATTTGTTCAGTTTATATCTGTGGTTGGAAGAAATTACCCTTTCTACTTCAGGAATCATTCTTTCTTTTTGTTTCTTGGAATACTTTTCTTTGTTTTGTGACAATGTAATGCACAATTGCCCCCACACCCTATGTTCCCATGCAACCTGAAATCCTCGTGTTGTACAGAAGCACACCAGCCTTAGTCCACCTGAAGTCCCTCCACCATGGCACGACAGGAATACGTATAGGTGGGGACTTATAAACCTATAATGTAATATTGCAAAGCTGGCTTATCCTCAAGGGTTACCAGCTAAACTGTCCTTCAAGATATGTTCAGCTACAGAAATTCCCTGTACACATGATCAAGCTTCTTCTCTGGACCACAAACACCATTAACCCCACTCAAAGGTTTTAAACGCCTGCCTTGAGGAGCTTCATGGATGTGACCAGCTAATAGTCAGTGCATAGACTTTTCTAAGATGCAACCAGAAAGGCATAGCACTTTGATTATGATGCACAGAGGGAATTCATGATGCAGCCAGTGAGAAGGCATGCTGGGGCCAGGAAGCCAGGGACAGGCCATCCATATCCTGGCTGTACAGTGTCACAAGTGGAGGGAGATAATTTCTCCAGTCCTCTCTTGGTAATGACATCTGCTGAATCATGGGACACCATCAGCTTGGTTTACTCACTAGTGAGGCTGCTGACCAGGTTTTACTTGCTACCTGATGTCATAGAACATTAACCATGTATCTGAAATCCTTCTGAATTCTTTCTATGGGTGAATGCACTAGCTCATTGAATCCTTAGGACCCAGAGCTTTGTGGCTTATGGGTACCAGGGTCAGAGGAGGTCACGCTTATTCTTAACATTGCACTGGCTCTGTTCCTTTCCAGCCACGGCCTTTGGGCATGAGATGGCACCTCTGTGACATCCATTACTTCTGTTAAATGGGGCATAATTGGATTATAGTACCTACTTCATTAGGTTGTGCTGAATATGAAAATTAATAGCATCTTATGATGCTTGGCCCATAGGATCTGTTTGATAAATGGAATCATTATTGGTAGACTTAAGGTTGAAAGTGGGGAACACACGTGTCCAACTTGTATTGTTTAATTTATTCTGTATATAAATGCAGGTTGGACTAATTAAAAATAGGAATCTGCTAGTATTGATTTTCCTACAAAAATAATTTTTAAAAACATCACAGGGCTATTTTCCATGACACACAGTTCATAAGAAAGCTTTGAGCTCCAGTAACTATTAGTTCATTGTGTCAGTACATCTATTTCATGGACATGAAAGATTTTTACTAAATTACGTCATTTTGGGGGGGGAATATTTGATTTACATTGAAAAATAATCAAATTAATTTCTTCCTCCTCATGACGGCAATTCTGCTTATTAATCATCTAATATGTCCTGCTCCTTATCTATAGCATTTCATGTCTCTCCCTCACAGCTTTGCAGGGTTTATTAACCCCACTGTACAGAGGGGGAGCTTGAGTGTCTGTGCGATTCTGCCACCTTCTTGAGGTCCCATATCTGTGAGCACGGGGGTCCCAGCTGTCCTCTAGATCCAAAACTTGTACTAACTCAAATGAACTCTGTTTATTAGGCCAGGACTTGAAAATCTTAGGTTTTTAAAAGACTGCAAAAATTTAACATTTAAACTATTTCTTAGATAAATAACTTGGAGAATTGAATACCTCATGCTTTCCTCTGATGGTAAATAGGCCAAACATTGACCATTTCTTCATATTAAGGACTACCATGAAGAACTTTCATTATTCTATTTCACCATATAGAAGTGGGGGGGCGCTTCTACATACGATGTCCCAATTGCTATGACATTGAGTATTTTGTCTTTATATTTATTGACTTTTTTTTGCTGAAATGTGAAAAGATAATTTACAGACAATATGTCACCCCTCAAATTTCAATAGATGCCTCTAAAAAGTAAAGAGATTTTCCTAATGATGCCAACACAATCACACCTAAAAAATGAATGTATCTAATCATCCATCTATATTCAAATTTCTCCAGTTGTCCCAGAAATGTCCTTTATAGCTGGTCAAGTTCATTTTTGAAATTCTTGCATGTGGGGGACAACAGCTGATCGTGTTTGAAAATGATACCTGAGGGCATGTCCTCACACAGGTAGTCAGAGGAGGCTTGGGTAACCCCACTATAGACTCACTGTCAAAACACAAAAAAACCATATCTGACATCTCTATAATTGGGCAGTGGCTTTTTCAGGCTTAATGTCAGACTACTCAAATTTAATATTTAAGCCTGGATGGCAGGTTTCCCCTGGACTCATTCCCTGGTCAACTGATTCTGATACTTAACTGCTCTTATTGCTCGTGGACATGACTTATCTTTCCCTTGAGGTCACAGTGAGGTGTTGACCAGAAAAGTAGACAGTATCCTTCCAGCTCTGACTGCCTAAGAGAAGATCGTTGAGGACTCCCAATTTTGAAACTCTGCTCTAAGTAGGATGTATAGATGCTGCAGAAAACTCACCTGCCTGCCAAGTGGGGTAACCAACTATCCTGGTGTGCTTGGGACTTTTAATTATAAAACTAGAACAGGTTGGTCACTCTGGATCCTTTACTGGACCATCATGGTAGAGCTCTTACCTCTTGTTTGATTGACATGACCATCAACCAGAAGTGCCTACTGACTTCTATTACTTGTTTAGCAGAGGTGTAGGGGGTATAGAAGAAATCATAAGACCAACTCTCCAACCTATAGGTACGAGTAGAGACTTTCTCAACAAAGACTTCAAACCTCAGGAAATAAAACTGAAATACAATAAATAGGATGCCATCAAATTAAATAGCTTCTACACAGAAAAGTAAACAATCAAGAGTCTAAAGAGAGAGCCAAAAGAATGGGGAAAAATCTTTGCCAGATACTCTGATAGAGAACTGATATCTAGAATATATAAAGAACTCAGAAAACTTAACACTAAAAAAATTCAAAAATGAGCAATAGAACTAGAACTCAATAGACACTTCTCAAAAGAAGAAATAGATGAAAAATATTCAACATCACTAGTAATCAGGAAAATGAAAATCAAAACTACACTGAGATTCTAGTTAACTCCCGTTAGAATGGCAATCATCAAGAATATAAACAATAACAAATGCTGGTAAGGATGTAGAGAAAAAAGGAGCTCTTATACATTGTTAGTGGAATAAATAGTAAATTGGTATAACCATTATGAAAATCAGTTTTCAGGTTCCAAAAAAGGAACAAAACCACTATATAGCTCACCTAAATCACTTTCTGTTATCTTTCCTAAAGAACTAAGATCAGAATACTATAGTGATACATGCATACCTATGTTTATGGCAGCACAATTCACAATAGTCAAACAATGGAACCAACCTAGGTGTCCATCAATAGATGAATGGATAAAGAAAATGTGGTATATACACAAAATAGAATTCTACTCAGCAGTAAAGAAGAACAAAATTACGTCATTTACAGGGAAATGGGTGGAACTGGAGAATATTATGCTAAGTGAAACTAGTCAGCCTCAGAAAGTCAAGGGTGGTGTGTTTTCTCTCACTTGTGGAAGGTAGAGAGAAAATAGAAACATAAGGAACTTTAAATAATGTGAAGACAGATCTGTGGAGTAGGCGAAGGAAGAGGAAGGACTGGGGAAGGAAACAGTTCTGATCATACTGTGGCAACATGTGAAGTTATTATTACCAATCTCACTGCCTTGTGTGGGGAGGGAAAAGAGGGAGCTGGGAGGGATGTGGAGGAAAATACAGAAAGAGTCGTGTGCGTATATTGAATCTCATTATGATGTACAATTCCCATGTGTCAATAAAATTTTTAAAAAGAAAAAAATGTACGAAGGGCCAAAAGATTATTAAATAATAGAAACTATGATTACATATCACATAAACACTGAGTTGACACATAAACATTTCTATAAAGTTAAAATAAAAGTGCTTTTAAGTGATTCTGAATAACCATTTTCATCAACTGTTTTTCAATGGAAAACTCAAGGCAGCCAATCCAGTTGGCATGTGAGAGAAAACCCATTTGTCCAGCTGATACACGAGGTGTTTGTAGGCGGCCCAGCCTCTTACCTTCTCCTGGAGAAGCAGGGGGCCCCTGTTGCACCTGGTCCTGGGCAGCCCCAGGTGAGCTCTTATGACTCGTATTCAGACAAACCAGCTAAATGCCCCACACTGTCCTACAGAAAGCCACCTCCTTAAAATAAACGGAAGTCACAGAATGGGCATGCCGGGGGCGCCCTTCACAAAACACCCACATCCATGTCTCCAATGAAAATTGGTAAACTCTGATGAATGCACATGAGAACCTGTGTTTGGTCACTTATACTAAGAGGCAAATGAAGAATTCCTCAATGAGCAAAGTAGGAGCGGAGAAGCACAACCTTAGGGATGGGGTGGGCCTGGAAGGCTTCCCGGAGGAGGTGGACGGACCATGGAGAATGGGCTGAATATAAGGAGTAAAGAGAAGGCAGGTCCTGCTCAGAGGAGAAGAGACTCCCACATTATTATGGCAACTCATCTGGAGGGAAAATGGGGGCACACTTTGCTTCTAGACCTGGTGTTTTTAGGCCACTGACATCACCAGTGAGTATAGCTTACGGGCTACAGAGCAAGCTCCAGAGGGGAGCTGCAGGTCCACGCCGGCTTCCTGTCCTTGTAACCATGGGCAGGATGCTTATGTGGTTTTCTGTAAAGCTGTATTAACAATATGATCTTCCTAATATTGTGATGTTGGCTAACAGATAACATACATAGAGTGTGCAGGGCACAACCAATAAGAAGCTCCCAATAATGTAGTGATGATTACACTGCTCATGACTAATCAAAGGCTTGATCCGTGACTATGATCACATGGGTCAGATACCGTCTCTCCAGACCTCCAGGAAAGCTGAGTTCATCATTCCTAGAGAGGGCCCTCCTTGCCTGGCATGGAGGCGCAGCTGACATGGACCCGGGAGACCCCCATGTTTTGAGAATCATCAGCTTAGTTCTGGATCTGTCTGTGTCTAATGGGTGAACAAGCGGATTTCTTCCTATGTTGGTCGCACAGTGTCACTGACAGGGTGACTTGACAGAATTGACTATTGTGCTGTCCTGGAAGCTGGAAACCTAAGAGCAAGGGGCCGCAGGCCTGGTTTCTCCCGAGGCCGCTCTCTGAGGCCCGCCGATGCCTCTCACCCTGTTCTCACACACTCGTCCCTCTGGGCGGGCACATCCTGGGGTCTCCTTTTGTGTCTGTGTTTCCCTTTCTTACCAGGACGCCTGCCAGACTGGATCAGAGCCCACTCTCAGAGCTTCATTTCAACTTAAGCACCTTCTTAAAGACTCTGCCCCCAGATATACTTACACTCTGAGGTCCTGGACATATGAATTTGAGGGAGATAGAGTTTAGCCCATAGCAGCTGGGTTCTGCTGTGTTAGTACAGAGCAGAGGGAGGTTCCTCTGGCCTATGCTGCCTGGAGAGAAAGTCTGGAGCCCTTGGAGCAGAAGCAACACCGGGTGCGCACGCCAGCTCAGCCTTGCGAGTCCATTGGAAGCAGTCATGAGGATTGCAAGTAATCAACAGTTTCAGCCTAAAAAAAATTACTTTCAAAGTGCTTCTGAGAAGTGAAGACGAGGTTTTAGATATAAATCATTTGTTGAACTCAACCAGTAATAAAAGCAGCCAATACTACTAATGGATGGGCCAGAAAATGAATTTATAGCCAAGCTCTCATAATGAAGTATGTGTGCTCCTTATAATTACGAGTGATTTGGAGAAGATCGCTCCCGCGCCTAGTAAGTGGAGTATTCACATCTTTCATCTTAAATCAAATGAAGTCATGTGGATGGGACTCAACCGAAAGAAAATGTAAGAGAAGAGAGTCTATTTTTCTTTGGAGGCTGTAGGGGCACACAGGCGTTTTTAACGTGCTTTCTGAACCCTTATATTTCTAAGAGTGTAGGATGTTTTTATAAATGATTGGTTTGTGGTATTTGAATGCAGAGGAATAGAAATTCTTAGTCAAATTGTGGAGTTACTGAGGTTTGATCTTGTAAGCTGTTTTGAAGGTTGTTATTGTTTTATACTCTTATTGGTGCATTGCGACCATCCATCCTAGTGAGATTCAGAGTGATCCATTCCTGCGAGCACGAGTCACGTCACGTGGTGTGCTCCCTCCGTGTTCCACCCTGCTCCCCCTGTTGTCCTCGCTAAGTACTTGGGTCTTCAAAGATCATGTTTAATTTACATGGATTTTTTTTTCTTTGAGACAGAATACAAAATAAAATTAAATTCATTTAAAAATTCTCTTGACACTATCAGCCTGGAGTATCCCCCTTTGGTAGTCAGTCTCTCTGTCTGTCTGTCTCTCCTCTTAAAAGAAGTTTAAGCCTAGAAAGTTAGGTTTGATTCCAGGGTTATGTAGGAAATCCTCTCATGTTCTTTTAGTAGCTTGAAAATCCACTTCCAGCAAAGATGAAAGTGGTGCATATCCAGTCTTTGGAGACCTTGTTTTTACTTATGAAAAGTGTTCACCCTTGATTTTTATAAATACTTGTATCCAGTGTTCCTTTCTGAGAAAGTCTCTGACTTGGGTTTTAAATGTCCCATTAACTGGAATCCAGATCTGTTAACTTATGGCCAGCCATGAAGATTCGTATCAGAGGCTTAATTCACATGACTTTATTGACTTCTAGTTATAGGTTAGACTTTAAAATGTAATTTCCCCAGTGGTGGGATGGCCATGCAGAGTCCTGCCTTTAGAAGACAGTGACTCCCTTTCTTCTCATTTTTATTATGTAAATCCTCTTCTGCTAACACTATTGACTATCCTCACACATTAACATGTGGCTGGGAGATCCATTAGGAATGGCCCTGTCGTATTGGCACACATACTCCCAGTCTGCTCTGTGCTACAGGAGCTGGCAGAGCTGGCAGAGCTGGCAGCAGGGCGCCACTTGGTTCCACTGCTGGGCAAGTGACTCATGCTGCATGGTTGCTCCTGACCTTTGAGGGGCCTGGCTTCTGTGAGTTTCCTGGCCGCTACTGGCTCTGGGATTGCCCTCTCAAATTACCTGAAAGATAATGGAGTCTATTGATCGGCCACCTTTATGTAGGTGTAGAAATGCACAGGGGGAAAGAGGAGTTTCCCAAGGGCGGTTCAGAGACCACATTGTACTGTCCTGCTCTGAAACACAGGCCCTGGAGTCTGACAGATCCACGCTCCAGTCCTGACTCTGTCACTTGCCAGCTTGGAGGGATTTAAGTCGCTTATCCAAAGCCACAGAGATCCCATGCACCTTGTAAACACCACGTAAGGTATTGAGGATTAAATGACACCATGCAGGAGCACAGTGTCTAGCACAGTCTATAAAATTAGCTGTTGCCATAGTTACTGCCATGCTGCCCCCATGGCCACGGCTCTGTTAGCACTTGGCCAGAACTTGGTATTAGTGACGTCATTCGACAAGTGAGCCAAATCACGTGGTTTGCGACCCACTTGATTTTCTCTTGCCAAATTTCCACTTCGTTTTGTGCTGGGTAGATAGATACACATAAGCACGAAGATTTGGAGAGGCTGTAATTGGTGAAAGGCCAGCAAGCCCTGGCAAGCCATTCAGAAAACTTGGGATTGCCAGGCTTTATAAAGAAAGCATCTTCTTCGGAGGTCCATGGTTTGAAGCGCTTCAGTTTTTGGCAAAAGGAGCCAATCGGTGATTGTCCTGCCAGTGACAGCTTGCTGATCGGTGCAGGCTGAAGGTCTCTGCCCAGGCGGCCTCTGAAGGCTGGCTTGGAATCTGGGTCCCTTGCAGTTGGGCCAACTCTAGGTTTGGGGGTCTCATTCTCTCCGAGTCTCCTGGTGAGAGAAAGCCGTCTTCTTTCTCCAGCAAGGGGTGAGGAGGACAGAAGCAAATCCCTTCTCCCTGCACAGATGTCAAGGGCAGGTCGTGGGAGGGAGTGGAGAGGGCTGGGGACACTGAGCAGCAGGGACCCTCAGGTGGCAGCTCAGCAGTTCCTTAAGTTCAGTGCTTCCTGGGGCCCGTGCCAGTGTCCCCAAAGGGCCCTTCCGTGCTCCATCCATCAAGGGACGGCAGCGGAGAATTGCTGCTTCTTCTGTGGGTGGCTCCCGGGAGCTTTTGCCTCCATTGGTCACAGCTGCAGAGAACAGCAGTTGCCAGCAGGCACCTGTGGGGGGCTCCTCTCCTCTCCTCTCCTCTCCTCTCCTCTCCTCTCCTCTCCTCTCCTCTCCTCTCTCTGAGCTCAATCAATTAGATGACTCAGCTTCATTCCAGAGTCACCTCTGGGATTGGCGAGGCTGCAGCTCGCGGCTCGTGGTTCTGTGGTGGGTCAAGGGGCAGCGTCTGTGCCCACAAGGCACAGGCACAGCGTCCTAGGCAGCTTTTCAGTGACACCAACCCACCTGTGCCTGCCATTCTCACATGCCCTGAAGTCTCATGACTAGGGGCCCCGCCCCCAGGGCTCCCTGGGGGATCCACTATCCAGATCCTCATCTGTCTTGGGAGGAGGTGTAGGAGCGGTGTCTCCAGGGGAGGGAAAGAAGGTCAGGTATTCCTCATTTTCCTAGTAGTAAACTTGTGTGTGCTGCCAATTCCACCAGGACAAAGAGTAAGACGCAGGAAGCCTCAGATCCAAAGTGGGAGAGGTGCAGGAGAGGCGCTGTCAGGGGGATGTTTGCAGCTGCAAGGAATAGACTACTTAAGGACAGACTCACAGCAATTTAAGCAATCAGGTCTATTTTTTTTTTTATTAATAAAAAGTTGAAAAGTTGCTAACTATCAGAGTTGGCTAAGCAACTCCATTGGGTCTGGACACTGCATTGGTGCCTCTATTCTGAGTTTTCTAAAAGTCCAAAAGCAACAGGGGTCAGGACTCCCTCCTGTTTTGTT
The DNA here is from genome assembly GCA_004027655.1 of Graphiurus murinus. Taxonomy (NCBI): domain Eukaryota; kingdom Metazoa; phylum Chordata; class Mammalia; order Rodentia; family Gliridae; genus Graphiurus; species Graphiurus murinus. The sequence goes on along the minus strand of PVLC010008538.1, from coordinate 19,627 downwards.
CAAGGAGGAAAATCCTCCTAAGAGGACCCCAGTGCATTTCCACTGATGTCTTGGTGCAAACCTAGGTCCCATGGCTGCCGGCAGGAAGAGTAGCTGGAAGATGGGTTTCTGGCCTTTGGATTTCTATTTATCACCAATCCAGGTTCCACCAGTGGAGATGAATAAGTGTGTGGAGGGGGGAGGGGGGCTGGCTTGATGATCAGAGTGCCAATGTTATTGATTTATTTTTTATTTCTCACCCTCCCCCTACATATCCTAAAAAATATTTTGCAGCTATACATGTTTTCTTCTTTCTATGCTCACAGTAAGAGAATATGTATTAAATTATGCAGCATAGTTCTGTATATGCGTGTACGAAGTCTCAAGTCTCTACAGTGAGTTAGTGATGCTTACAAGAATTAGCCTCATGTTCAAAGAAACAACAAGTTAACAGCATAAATAGCTTGTGGTAGACTATAAACACTTTTATGTCTTTATGGAGTTGGAAGATTAGACTCTGGTATGCACTATTAATTTAAATGCTTTAGCAAATTATTAAGCACAGAGATGAGAAATTCTAGCCCCTCTTCCTGATTCCCTTCATCAATAGGCAAGGAACCTAGCTTAAGATGAAGACAGATTTCTAGGATGGCTTCCAGGAATTGTTTTCAAGGACATAGAGAGTAGAGATATGTGTAAAATACATAAAACACTCCCATGATTTTATAAACTCTCCTGCAGGACTAAAGACGGCTGAGGCTATCCAAGGAAGAATGCAAGAACCTATTGTGACCCCATTCACAGACAACGTAAGTACTTAGCATCAGAGCTAGCAAGTGGGTCAATCTGACCCCAAATCTTATCTTTTTGTCACTGTGTCATCCAACAAAAAAATCCATCATTTTAAAGATGAATATGGATTTTTAAAACCTCTTCCTTTTCAGTACACAATAAATACTCTCTTTTATATATACTACACATTAAATTGGACCCTTAACATCTGCCAGTCATAGATTTCTTTTCTTTTTTTTTTCTTTGCATGTGAGATGGAATTTGATATTTAAGGAATATGCAAATTTCTAAGGCCCAGTGATGCGTGGTAACCGTATTTACTGTATTTCCATCTATGCATATGGGTGATTCTGGGACTTGCAGTCAGGCTCCAGCACCTGCAGCCACCTTGGAGGAAATAGGTACTCGGGTCCTGCGTCCAGTGAACGTCAGTGAGGCTGACACTGCAGAAGTGGGTGGCTCGGAGCACATCGACTCATCTGAAAGGTGCCAATTTTAACTGGGCAACACAGGCATAAATGCGCTATCTAATAACACCCATCGGCTCCTGGCCAAACTCACCGTCTGACAGCTCTTCTATTAGTCACAAATGTTCAAGACTCAAAACATCCATCTGTCATCCTTTCACTTCTTACGTCTCAAGCAAGATGCATACCGTTGTTAAAAGTGTGTTATTTTTTTTTTTTCCTATGGAAAGTCATCTGACTGTTAAGATGAAAGCTTTCCAGAATGGAGGACAATCTATTGCTTGTAAGTGAAGTTTTCACATGTTAGAATAATAAGGCTGTTCTAAGAAAGGCCCTTGCTTGAATTCCCATGCTTCGAAATTGCAGAAACAGAGGCAGCAGAAAGTAAAATAATTGACAGGAGAATCATTGGCACATGCAAAACAACTAACTAAATTGTGCTGAGAATTGTCTCAACGCAATTGTTTAATTTTAAGGTCTTATAACTTTATTGTAGACAATTTTGATATGCAGAAGGGAAAAGAAACTCATCTCTATTCCTTCACGCTTAATTATTTTTGAAATGTTTTCCTTGCAATCTTTTTCCTTCTATTTGTGCTGCCAGATTTTCTAAGATTCCAATCCATATTCTTACTTAGACGCCACACTTATTAAATGAAAGGTTATCTAAAGTAGTCTCTGCACAGTACTACATGTAGTGTAATTATTATTGGAATAATATTGGATTTCTAAGATTTTCTGTGACCCTGGAACAGTCTTTTGAAAATGTTTTCCCAATACCAATTAACCATAGCTGGGTATGCGCATGTCACCAGACTTACTTTAAAATGCAAACTCCATCAGATCACTTATTTTGTATATGTTTCTGCACTGGACCTCCCTGACCAGGCTGGGTATTTGGTCAGCTGTATGCACCATAATTAGAACCTATACTGCATAGTCATACCCTTTGCCTAGTTTCACCCCCTCACAGATACTCCGAGAGAGATACTGCCATTACCCTTTTCCGGGTAACGGACCTGAGACTCAGGGAACAAGTTCAGCAATCATAAATGCCTAGAAGCCACACCTTTGTGATTCTGGCTATAAATTGGACCTAAGACTCACATGATGGAAATCCTTCAAACAGAGGCTGGGTGAGGGGGCAGTGTCAAGTCTCCTAAATCAAGCAGGAGCTTAGACTAGTTCATCTCTGATGTATGTGCATCTTCGGAATGCCTATAGTTTTATGTTCTTACTGTTCACATTCTTCCCGGCTCTGGGATGGTCGATGGGCATAAAGTGGCCAAGAAAACAGATATTTTGCTTCCAGATGTAGGACCCATGTGGCCCAAGTCAGAGGAGTGTCACATTTGAAGAGCTTCTACCCATGCAGAGGATTTAATTTTATTTAAGTCTCTCTCAACCGTTCATGAGGACTCCAGGGCAAAATTTGCAACAACCCCATAATCCTTGGGGCTTTCTCACTGTCCTGTACCCTAGGCGCTCAGGCGCTCGGTCCCTCATCCCCGTAGCCCTGTCCCAACCACTTCCATGTCCTGTTCTCTCTCTCTTTTTTTGCGACACTGGGGGTTGAACTCAGGGGCATTCTACCTCCAAGCTATACCCCCAGCCCTATTTTTTTATTCTTTATTTTGAAACAGGGTCTGACTAAGTTGTGGAGGGCCTCACTAAGTAGCTCAGGCTGGCTGCAAACCAGGATCCTCCGGTCTCTGCCTCCCAAATGCTGGGATTACGAGCCTGCACCATCATACCTGGCTTCCTGCTCTCTTATCATGACCAACTTGATCAGTTCCATCTTCCCTTCTCTGTAAAGCCACTTGGGCAGGGGCACAGTCTTCTACCTGAGCTCTTTTCTCAGAAGTCTTTGTCCAGTTTCTCCTCTTTCTGCACAAAGAAATCAGAGAGAGAGGGTGAGGGACAGAAAAAAGCAAGGTTGCCAATTCTGAAATTGTTATCTGCAGGCAGAGGATGAAGTCTGGAAATCCCTGCATGTGTGGAATGATGTGTCCTCTCACACAGAGGGAGTCAGTGCCCCGCATCAGCTCTCAGCATCCCTGAGCGCCTGTGGTACCCAAGAGCATCAATCTGCCATCGTCAACACAGTGGGCCCCTTCTGAATGGGCTACCCCTTGCAGTGATATTACACATGGAAGGTAATGGAGAGGAGAAATGCACCTGGATGAGCTAGGAAATGGCTGCCCCTGTAGGGTGGCGTCTGCAGCCCAGTCCTCGGCCTGCACTGACGAGACTTTGATGGGAGGAACAGAATCGTGTCTGCAGTGAAATCGCATCTGTATCCACAGGGTGGAGATGGACTCTAACTGCTCAGCTCCCGTAGCTGTGCGAATGGGCCCTGAAAATTCTTCATTAGCCGATGCATTAAGATAATGGATAAATAATGGCACACACAGGACAATTGCTTTCATTATAATGTCGGAATTAAATCAGAACATCTTTTTTTTCCCCCACCCCCCTCTGTGTAGTTCAGAGAAAACTCTTAGAGGTTTTAAGCTCTAAGATGGGGAGAGTTTAAATAAATACTATAACTTTAGTTCATTATCTCCCAAAGTTTAGGAATTTATATGGGTGGCAAGATGGCTTTGCTTTTTTCTTCCTGTCTGCCTGCCTCTATCACCCCAGGCAGAGCTCCTGGGAGTCTTTGGCAAGATTAATAAAAAGAAAAAGTTAGGGTTGGGGTGGCATAAAATACAGTAGCATCAAAGCTGGCAAGATTAGGTAGAGAAGAGTTTCCATTTGTTCCCCAAAGTTTCAAGTCCAAAAACTCCAAAGAGATCTGGGCATGAGGGTACATACCTGTAACTTCGGTATTTGGGAAGCTGAGACAAGAGGGCCTCAGGTTCAAGGCCAGCCTTATCAACTTAGAGAGACCTTATTTCAAAATAAAAAGTAAGAAGGACTGGGTATCTAGCTTAAAGGTCGAATGTCTCTGAGTTCAATTCCCAGTACCTAAATAAATAAGTAAGGTTTCTGCAAGATCCTGGGGTAGCCATCTAGTCAAAGTCCCATGGAAGTGGAGTCTATGTCCTCGAAGAATGGTTGTCACCAACCAATGTGGTCATTAAATGCGTCTCAAGTTTCCCCACCCACACACAGACCTGAAGAACTGCACTCTGAAGGACCAGCTAGATCTACCTCACTCACCGCAGATTCTGGCCAGACTCATTTCTGCGGTTGAACTCTATGCTGCGGCCCTTGGAATCAACTTAGCAATTTTGCTGATTTGTCTTTTTGATGAACTTTTAAGAAGAAGAACCCAACTGGAGCTGCTTCCCCTTTTCTTTCTGATAACAGCCCTGAATAGTGGGAAGGAAGAGGTTACAGAGCTGAGTGTGGAACCCACTGGAAGTATTCACAGACGCTGTCGACATGAATGGGGCATTCTGAGGAATTTGGCCAAACTTTGGAAAAAAGTAGCAGATACTGGTTGCATCTGCTGTCCATCGCCTGCCACCTTTCAGCTCCTCGAGTTCTCTGACTTCTCTGCTGAAATCGCTCTCTGGGCTCCCCAGTGATATCGTATACATCTGCGGCCACATGCACCTCCAGCCCTCTGTGAGGCTCTGCAAACATCTGCCTTCCTCCCTCCCTGCCTCCATCCCAGGGCATCTCCCAGATGGCCTTCCTGTTTTCTACTTCCTTATAGCTCCCTCTGCCTCCAATACTTCTGATCTTCTCCCCACAGTCGTGGAGATCCTCAAGGCTCTGCTCTCAGCCCTGAGCTCTTCATCACAGTTAGCTATTATGATTATTCTTTAAAAGTCAAGTGCTTTTAGCTTCCCTCGAAGTATTAGTGCTAACACCTGGGAGGAGGGCTGGAGATGGCCACACCTGGCTGGGCTATGAGCAGGGACAGCCCTTTGGAGCAGGCGTCTTCATTCTGTGGTGGGACCTCCAGCTACTTCCTTCACCCATGTGCCTGCCTAACTCCTTACGGCATTTCCTGTCTGGCCATGGCTTTGGGCTGAGTTTGGTTTCTCCCTCTCCTTTATCTCACATCTCCTTCCCCTCTTTGATCCCCATGAGCATCCCTCTGACCCTACCCCCGCTCACCTTTCTGCAGAAGAAGGGAGGGGCTCCTCTGCACTTCCCTCCTGTCCTGTGCCTTCCTCCTGGAGACATACTCAGCACTTCTTACCTCCTTGACCAGGGTTGAGCTTCCTTCCTCCTTTTCAAGCTTTACTAGTTCAATTTTTAGAATAGTAGCCAATGCTGTGAAGAACATGGAGCCTTAAGTAATATCTCTCCCACATAGATGAAAAGAACCATCAAGGACCAAGACGGAAGGCAACCCAAGAACTAAAATTCTGGAGCTAACCCAGGAGATAAAATTCAAAGGAGAGTTTCAGATTCAAAAATGCTGGGTTCACAAATTCAGGATTGGAGAACCCAAACTCTTCCCAAAGCCTCAATTGTCCCTGTAACTTCAGAAGTCTTTAGTAGCCAGCGCTTGCCCTGTACTGCAGGTGTTTCACAGTTTTGTGAGGAGGGCAGGATGATCAGTTTGCATGTGAATGTATTTGATTCCAAGTTCTCTGGGAATCTTGAAACAGCCAGCTGAGTTCTCAATTCCTTCCCTGTTGTGCAATCTCAGGATGTCCTTTGACTCTTCTGAATCAATGTTTCTTTAGCTGAAAAATCAGAATATTTCCCATCTCACCAGGGTCTCTTAGGAGTTCAGTTTGATATCACGATATACAGTCTACAACATGAGGGCAAACAAGAGGGATCCAACAGCTAGGATTATCCAATGCAGCTGCACATGCTGTGCATGATACAATGCAGGAAGTGCCACTCACATACTCTCTGCATTGCCATTTGCAGAAGTCCCACCTCTCAGTGCCAGCTCCTTCAGCTCCTCTCCCCAGATGAAAGTGGTGAAAAGATTAACAAGAATAGCCAAGGCAACCTCATAACTCTAGAGCCAGCACAGATGCATTAAAACAACTAATGGCATTCTCCTGCTTCCTCTACTTGACAGAGGAGCCCCTTTCCTTAGTCCATGCAACATTCAAAGAACATTTACCAAGTGCCAGGCTTGCGGGGCCCACAATTGGCATTTCTGCCTCATTGCTGCAGAGCTCAGTCTCTTCGCCCACAGGCTTTGTTGGCATCACCCTGAGTTACAGCCAAGAGTTTCCTCCACCTAGGAGCACATTGTTGGCTTGGCATATCCCTTCTCAAGCTCTGAGCGGGTTCCACTTTCCCCAGCTCCACCCTAGTCCCCCATTGTCTATCTGGTCTATCAGTGCTTGGGGGGCAGGTCTTTGGTGTTTTGGTGATAAAAGGGTTTGGAGGGTCACTATGGTCTTTCCAGTGATGGAAAAACTTGGCAGTGTTGGAAGCCTTGTTGGTAATTAGCTTTGAGGTCACCTTGGTCCAGCTCGGGAGGGGCACAAACTGCCCACCCAAGTGGAGATTTCTGCATGCAGACAAATGTCCAAGGATAAAATGAGACCAATGGGCAAAGACCCTAACAATTTCCTTGTTTACTCTTTCCTTCCTCTTGATTCATCTGTGACTACCTTTATGTTTTTCCCTGACTCACCCCATGACTGCTTTGCTGTCTCCCGTGATTAATCATTTTTACAATTTTTTGGTTAAAACTCTCAATAAAAGCAAGACAGTAATGGAAGGGAGGGTAGGAGAGATATCTCTCCCCTCCCCAGCCCCCGCAGCTACCCTCTTTCTCTAATAATAATACTTTTCTCTAAAAATCATTATGACTCCATTGTCGATCATGCAAGAGTCTTCTAATCAATCAATTAACATCAAAACTGTCCTCTACACAGCAGGAACTAAACTTCCCACCCATCCCTAGGAGCCCAGCCCTGCACCAGGCTCAGGATTGCTCCTGAGGCTTCCCTCTTGTCAAGCAGTGCTTGAGGTCAGGACCTTCCTCTTGGACATCACTGGAATGTGCAAAACCTGGAAATAAGTATGCTTTAGAGGAAGGCTTTTGTTCTCTGAGATAGAAAAATGAATTATGAAAATTCTACCTAGATCTGCCCTTTAGGCATAGAAAATATACTGTCAAAAATTATCTTCTATTTTGTACGTATTCCTCAAAATCAAAGATACTGTCACCACGCTGACGCTTTCCATCTTTGTCTCAGTTGTAATGCATTGATAAGAACAATAAGTCTTATCACTGGTACCAGAGCTTTCGTTTTTAATTTCCACATAACGTTAAGATGTAATAAATCACATGAGCACACTGTGATGTAGAAAGACAGCAGCTGGACTCAACTGGTGACTGGCAGGGGCACTGCCATTTAATCACCTAGCAGGTTTCCTGATATGTGTGTCCCAGGACCAGGACCACACATACGGGGCTGCAGAGGAAAAGGAGAGCCACTACTTTGCTCTGTCCTACATATCTACATTTTCTGGGGTGTTTTAAACATCCCAGAGGCTGAGGGCCATGGCAACACCAGGGCTCTGGACTGGGTCTTCTGCACTATCTCTTGCTCCACTTCCACACACCTGCGCACGGCAAGGCTGCCCTCTGCCAGGCACGATGACCAGAGATCTCCAGTCTTTGAGAAAGGCATAGTTAAGAAACTCATAATCAGCTAAGCTCTGGCTTCATGTCTAACTCTCTCTTGAGGAGTTAGGACTTCCTCAGATTGCTCTCCCCACCCTAAGTTTCCCAGAGACCTGACCAGGGGACCAAGGGGTCAACAGCAGAGAAGTTGAACTCAGCTCTATAACAGAAGTCGGCTATGTGGCCGCTTTCCCTCTCCTTGGGTGGAACAGAGGGGTGCGGTGGGGTGGGGAGAAGCCTGGACACAAAGCCCAGACATCTGGGTTCTTCCCTGTTCTGCCTCTTCTGTTCGTGTGGGATAGATGGAGTCTCCACGCGCTCCTCTACAAATAGGCCGCCCGTCTCCCACTTCCTGCTGCACTCAGGGGCTATGGTCCTATAGTGGGCTCACCGGGCAGGCTCCTTGCTGGGGTGTGGTAGGAACTGCAACTACAATCCTTGCTCTCATGCTGACTTCTGGCTTACATGGCTTGGTTATTTAAATAAGTTTCTTCTGCCTTGAGAAGAAGACAAGCATCCTTCTCAGACATGCCGGCCCTTCTCCAGAGGTTGCAAGGATGTGAGCAGCGGAGATGCTGGTTTATAGATGCAAAGAAAGAGGCTGTCTTCTCTGGGCAGTATCTAACATGCAGCAGGAGCCCCTTCCAGCACAGAGGGCATTTTGTCACTGTGAGGGAGCCCATGAATGCTGAGAGCTGGGTTGCAGAGTTACAACAAAAGGGAAGATCGCACAAGTGCAGTGGGATGGCCTGCACTAGGCAAGGGCTTCATCCTCCTTAAGTTCTAGTGGAGAAAGAGGGGGTCTGAAACACAGTTTTGCTTGACCTCCTGTTTGGTAATTTACCAAACACCCACAGAATGGAATATTATACAGCCATTGAAAGCAATGAGAAGATATGCATCTAGTTATGTCAAAACATCTTTGTAATATGCTATTAAATAAGTTGGTTATAGAACAGTACATATGATAAAATGTCATTTTAACTGCACACTATCTATATAAGATACATAAAATAGCCAATATTTATTCTGAAGACTTATCAAACACCAGGATCTGATTTAAGACTTCACACATATTATCTAATTTGATCCTCCGAAAACACTGTAAGGAAGGTTCTATTTTTAAATCCCAATTATACAAATGAGAAAATTGAATCAAGCCAAGTTTTGGTGAATTCCACAGATCTCAGAATCAATAAATCTTGGGTCCAGATTACAAATGCAATTACTCTGGCTCTAAGGCAAAATAGTGACAGTAGTTATTTCTTAAAATGGGCCATTTTCTTCTTTTGGATTGTATGTAATACAAATGCTCTAAAAACAGTATGCATACATAATATATTTATACAATGAATGCCTTGAATTAATGATCATTTGAAAAACAATAATCTGAAAAAATACTTTTGAAAATATTTCTATCTATTGAGTTCTGAGATGCATTTCAAGGGCCACTTTTCGCGACTGTTCATATACCCATAGTATTTTTAAATACTCCAAGGTCTAATTGTTTAGTTCCCTAATGAAACTGATTCCCTTCGAGATTCTCTTAACAAGCTTAATAATGCCTTTCAAAAAACCGAATAACTGGCTAAACGCAATTGCCTTTGCATGACTCTTTGCTATTAGAAGTCAATTGTAATATTCTCAGACTTCATGACTGGTTGTTTTTTCTGACTCTGGGGAAAATGAACATCTCATGCTTCTCAGTTCATCGGCATAAAAGAAAAGTCTTGTAAAGCTTTGCTTTGTGATGTGTATTTCATTGTGAGGTGCTGGGAAAACATACGCTTTCAAATGCTGAATGGCCACTTTCGCAAAAGGTCACCCTGACCACTGGAAAATGAGCTGGTATATACAACTTCATTTATCTTAGCCATTCGATTAATCTTACAGTTTCAGTGTATCAGAGTGGGGTGGAGGAAGCAGGATCGATTTGAGGCCTGGAGCACAGCTTCTGAATTCCAAGCAGCACACGCGTCCTTAAGGTCAGAGGAAAATGGCCAGTATTAATTGGATGTGTTATCCAAGTAAGTTAGCTTTTTGTGCATGTATTTGGTCCAAATGATTGGCAGTGTTATGAATCGACAGTTATATTACCTGTGCTGTGACTTTAGAGAACATGAGCATTTGGTGAATTTCACTGGGGTCTTCTTGATCTCCAGGACCATTAACTAATGCCCCTCCCCCATTTGGGCTCATGGCTTCAACCCAGGGTCACTGCCCTTTGTAGGTTGCAGTCAAAGGCAGACTCTCATTCCTTGGTCCAGAGCCGTAGCTCATTTATCTTTGTTGTTTATTGTCAGAAATAAGGACCTCTTGCATGTTATTATTGATACTATTATTGTTGTTTTTTTGGTACTGGGATTGAACCCACAGGCATTCTACCTCTGAGCTACACCCCCATCCTTTTTTATGTCTTATTTTGAGACAGGACCTCCCTGAGCTATTGAGGCTGATCTCGAACATGCAATCCACCTGTCTCAGCCTCCCAAGTGCTGGGATTACAGGCGTGTGCCACCACGCCTGTTCTTGCATGTTCTTAAAGATGACATTGAGCATGAAAACACAAGGTTCTCTGTATCCCTGCCCTCTGGCACATAACTGCTGAGACAGGGGGTTTTGCAGGTTCAAGGTCAGCCTCAGTAGCTCAGGGAGGTCCTATTTCAAAATAAGAAATAAAAAGTTAATACTGGCCATTTTCCTCTGACCTTAAGGACATGTGTGCTGCTTGGAATTCAGAGGCTGTGCTCCAGGCCTCAAATCAATCCTGCTTCCTCCACCCCACTCTGATGCCCTGAAACTAAGATTAATCAAATGGCTAAGATGAATGAAGATGGTAGATGTGGGGTATTAGGATGGGAACTTATTTTTGAGGTTTCAAGCCACACTGTCTGGGATTTCTGACCTTTTGTCTCCCCGTTTTTATAGCCAAGCTCACAGTGACTACACTCTGACATCGGAACCCACCCCACCATCTGTCCTTGGTTGACCTATCCTCCGGTCATGAGCCTGACCTCCAGGACCAGTGGAGGTGAGTAGCAGATAGAAGTTAATTACCATAAACCCAGAAAATCTGAAATGGCATCGTACTTGCAGTTCATCAGGAGTAGAAGTTTACTGAGCTTTCTTCTAAGAAAAGTCACTTATAAGGGATAGAGGTATAAATATGCTGTATCCCTGCATTATTTAAAGAGAAGACCATTTAAATGGAAACTAAGATTTCAGTAGCAGAGCACTGGACAAAGGCATCATGGTGCATCTGTTAAGATGATATCCAGCAATGGCTCAGTGGTAAGACTGTCAAGACCCTTGAAGACTCTGACATTTGATGCTACTTGGAAGCTAGCAAGTCTTCCATATTTGAATGGATGCTGGCAGATGACAGACTCTGGGACAGAGACAAGGACTCTCTTAGAGCAATAGCAGTAGCCAGAATATGAGGATCTTTTTTTAAATGCCAGTTTCTTAAGCCCTAATTCCCACAGGGTAACCAAAGAGGGCCAGGTGACACCTGCCCACCATCAATAGTGGGTTGCATGGCAGGAGAGGAGCCCTGAGCTTCTCTTACAGTTAACAATCTGAACACCTGCACTCAGCTCAGGAGGGAGGCATCAGCCCTGTCCCCCAAGGCTGAAACATGCCTGCTCTCAAGGGAGATACTATCTGTCTTCCAAGACTGTCACTGTACAGATAACCATGAGAAGACAGAGTGGGACACAGGCAGGGAGCGCTCTGCTGGCAAGACACGCAGGAATGTGCGAGAGTCATGGGGAGTTTTTTCCAGCAATGATAGAACACTGGTAATAAGTTTAGTAAAATGAGGCAGGCGACAGACGGAACACATTTGTAAGACACTGAACCTCACTTTGGCAAAATATTGAATTTTGTGTGTGTAGATATAAACTAGATTGCTTGTGAAATTAAAAAGTGTAAATAAAAGAATGGCTCCCAAATGTCAAATCAGTAAGTGGGAGAGCCCCGAGGACCCCCTTCCAACTTCAGCATGGGCGTGTAAAACACTGTCTACTCACATCCTCCTGGAGATGAGCACAAGCTGCATGGTTTGACAAAAGACCCGCCTTCCACACCAGAGCTGGGAGTTGTTGACAAGAGCACACTGCCCTAAACAATGCAGATCACCAGGTTCACATCAGAGCCTCCATGGCTTTCTGTTTTCCAGGACTCCATGCTGTGTCCCTCCTGCCCGAGCAACCAGGGTGGCGCAAGCCTTTCCATCCCTCTTACTCATTGCTGCAAATGTGGCAGAAGTCCTTAGAATCCTTTTTCTTACTTGGCTGTGCAGTTAAATCTGAGTATACTATCCAAGTAAGCTAACTTTTTCTGCATGCATTTGGTCCAAATGATCAATAGTATTATGAATTGCTTTGTAGTCTCTCTCTATATATATGTACGCATATATATATATATATATATACATATATATATACTATAATATATAATATATTTTTAATATTTTATTGGTGCATTATACATCATAATGTAACTCATAGTGATCGTGACATACATGCACACAGCACTTGGTGGGCTTTCCCCCAGCTCCCTCCCCATATATTTTGTATTTTTTATGATTAGTCCACACTACAGACTTTTGCTTGGTTTAACGACTTGTATACATACACACACACACACACACACACACACACACACACACATAGCTTCTGATCTTTAAATGAGAATAATAATCACTTTACAAATTAAGACCAGAAAAAAAATGGTAAGCAAAGACTTCTAGCATAATATCTGGCACATAACAGAGAATGCCAAATTTTCTGTAATCAGTAAACAGCATTTTATAATTGATGAAAAGAAAAACAAACTTTGAACTTAAAATTTCTTATTCCACAATTGACAATTCAACTTGTTCTCTGGATATTACTGTCTGTGCATGTGTGTGTGTGTGCATCCAAACCATTCACATACACATTCATGTAATTTAAAGCATAAGAGCTTATATGTTTTCTTTTTTATTTATTTATTTTGGGTACTAGGGGTTGAACCCAGCGGCATTCTACCTCCAAGCTACACCGCAGCCCTTTTATTTATTTATTTATTTATTCATTCATTTATTCATTTTTTACTTTGAAACAGGGTCTTGCTAGATTGCTGAGAGAACTGCTGAGGCTGGCCTCAAACCTACAATCCTCTTGCCTCAACCTCCCAAGCACTTGGATTACAGGTGTGCGCCATCATGTTCAATTATATATTTTCTAATATCTACTATTTAAGAGCTCTCAAACTAACCAAGAAAAGATGTCACTTTTTAAATAAATATTTAAACATATATATTTAAATATATGTATTTTAACCGATCAACCAATTAATCATAGGCAGCCCTGGCTGTAGCTCCTGAAGTCAAAGAAAAAGCTAAGTGACCAATGTTCAGGAACAGAGGCAGAGCTATGGCCAGAGTTTGTGGACTTTCCTTATAAATCCTTGGTTCCCACATTATTCAGAGATATTTTCCTATCTGTCTTGTCCTTTGATTTAAGGGAGGGAAGGAGGAGGGCCAACTGGTCTAGCTTGGGTCACACTGTTGCAATCACTATAGCTGAGACAGCAGGGCTACAGTATGGACACATGGCCACGTGTGTGTGTGTGTGTGTGTGTGTGTGTGTGTGTGTACCTATGTGGGGCATCAGAGCCTGCAGTGGTGGAGGAGGGTGCATTGGTAGAGGGGGATGATTCTTAGGGATTTGTGGCTGGACTGACATCCCCAAAGGTCGCCTTCTACACACACACACACACACACACACACATACACACACACATACACACACACGCTCCAGCAGGATAGAAACCTCTATTCTTCTTACTTTTTATAGCATTGTTCCTGATCATGCCCTCTCTAGATTTGAGTGTCCTAACCAAAAGTTCTATCAGTGGTACCTAAGTCCCCTTTGAGCGTTAACACTGCACAATCATGTTCATAATATTCTCTCCAGCACTTGGGGAGTTTGTCTCAGTAGGAAATCCAGTATCCAGGGCAGGTGACGAGTCCCACTTGGAAATGCCTACTGCCCTTTGTAAGGAACTGCCAAGAATCAATCATGTTCTGTGCGTGTCTTTTTAGTGCAACGATGCCACCCTCTGACATCAGCTGAATAGGATTTTTCTTCTTTACACAGTAAATTGTCTCCTTCACACAGTTTCTTTTGCATTTGTGAAATGAACCCCATGTTTGCCTGCTTGCCTGTGCCAGACTCTTTGCTACAACCCACTACCCTCAATTTGTTCATTCAAGTGGGACTGAAGGAAGATGAAACATAGTCCTTGGCTAAGGGCAGGGGCCTAGACGTTAGCCCTTGGTCTGCCTTTAGAGCTAATGGAGACCTGGTCAGAGTGTGTCAACTGTCATGACTTTAATTTCTTGAATTATAAACTGGTATCAGAATCCTCATCCTACTCAAGAATACCACTCCTGGGTATCTTTCCAAAGGAACTGAAGCCAGAATATTATAGTGATACGTCCATTTCCATATTTATAGCCATATACTTCATAATAGCCAGTTATGGAACTAACCTGTTGAGGTGTCCATCAAGAGATGAATGGATTACATAATGATGGGATATCCACACGATGGAATTCTATTCAGCCAGAAAGAACAAAAATTGTGTCATTTGCAGAAAAATGAACAGAACTGAGAATAGTATGCTAAGTGAGATCAACCAGTCACAAAAAATGAAGGGTCATATGTTTTCCCTCTTATGTGGAAGCTAGGGAGAAATTGGGATACAAAAGAAACTACAAATAAAGGAGGAGAAACCCTAGTGGAGTGATGGAGGGGGCTTAGGGGAGGAAGGGAGGTGGAGTAGAGGGAGATCTGATGACAGAAACACTTCAATCAACACGATGTCCATATACAAAATGATCAAGGCCAATCTCCATATGACCTACAGGGAAAGGGGGGCGGGGTAGGATCCGGGGAAGCTCACCAAGTGCTGTGTACATGTATGTCTCTAGCACTCTGACCTTCACTATGATGCATGATGACAATGCACCAATAAAAATAAAAATAAAAAGAATTTGGGAGAAGGTAAGTGGGATAATGTATGTAATATACTTTGGGTGCTATAAAGTTCTACGTAAATGTTGAGTATATTCTCCATTTTAAAATCTGCCAGCTCCCTTTTTCTGGGTGTACTAAACCTCATGCATTAAGCTTCCAACCAAACAGACTCTCCTTTCTCCAGGCCATGTAGCAGAGGAAGAAAATCTGCAATTATTTTGTTTGAAATACTTCTTTCATTTTAGAAACTGCAAA
This sequence comes from Graphiurus murinus, assembly GCA_004027655.1. Taxonomy (NCBI): domain Eukaryota; kingdom Metazoa; phylum Chordata; class Mammalia; order Rodentia; family Gliridae; genus Graphiurus; species Graphiurus murinus. Next base: position 4,538 of record PVLC010008538.1, on the reverse strand, counting down.
ATCTTCAGAGAAAATAAATATTCTGTGATATTCACACATACCCCTCTGGGAGTAATTAGAAGACTCTCATAGACAAAATTATATACAGAATATACAAAATATCCCCAGGAGATTCATTTTTCTACTGAACCATTTAGATAAAGATGAGAACCACTCTGCTCACACCTCACCACCACTTCATTCCCTCAAGACTCCAAACCCATGTAGTGTTATCAGGATTACTTTTATTGTATTGCGAATATCAATATTATCTAGTTGTTGAGGCCCTTAAGATTTAAGAGTTATACATGTGGTGTCATCACAATAGATTAGATATCATTCAGTAAAGGTAAATGATTTGTTTGGCTGCAAAAATAGCTTTAACCCTATAAAAAGATCCTTCCCACCATAAAGATAATTCATGCCTCTTATGTTTGGTACTGGGTACCAGAAACCCAGCGGCACTCTCCCTCCGAGCTACACACACCCTTAACCCTATTTTCTATTTTTTATTTTGAAACAGGTTTTTGCGAAGTTGTTAAGTTTCTCACTAAGTTGCTGAGGCTGGCCACAAACCTGCGATCCTCCAACCAGAGCTTCCCAAGTGTTGGGATTACAGGCATGTGCCACAGTGCCCAGCTGATTTGTGCCTCTCCCCCCTCAAAGGAAATGAGAATTTATGGCCATGGGCTTGCGGTACATCTGCCAGTGGCTCCCCCTTGCTGTCTAAGGCTGCATGGTCTCACAGCGCAGCTGAGTGACCACACAAATATGTTGAATAGGCATGTTGGCCGGCAGCTGGAATGTCAAAGACAGGACCATCAAAATGCAATGGCTGTGGAGGCATCAAAGAGGAAGAGGATCACAATGGCCACTTGTGCCCATTGGTGACTTTGAAGAGAGCATTCTAATAATGACAGAAGAGCAGAGTGCAGAAGAGAGACTATACGACTTTGGGGAGGGTTTGGATGCTGAGGGAACACATGTATAGATTGCCGTCTGCTTGACAGACATGTTAGCAATGAAAGAAAGGAGGGGAAAAGAGCAACTCCTCAAAGAAGGCAACACATCTATTTCCTTAGCTATGTCACCAAATATTCCCATGCTTCAAGGGTTGAGGCTAGGAGTTAATGGGATCTGCTGGTTATAAACTGTAACCTTGGATGAGTTACTTTTACTTGACATCTCTGAGCCTTAAAAGCATCTTTTATATAACAGGGTAATGATATTCTGTATATGATTAGAATACTATGATGATTAAATGAAATAATTAATGAAATCATTAGTGATTGAATAGTGATGAATAAATACAATGAACAAAGAGAAGTAGGAGAAAGAAGAGGAAGAAAGAAGCAACCAAGACAGCAACAGAAAGGAGAAGAGGAAGCCGGGTATAGTGGCACATACCTGTAATGCCAGTACTTGAGAGGCTGAGACAGGAAGATCACAGGTTCAAGGCTCACCTCATCAATTTAGCGAGACCCTCAGCAACTTAACAAGACCCTGTTTCAAAATAAAAAAATCAAAAGGGCTGGCAGTGTAGCACAGAGATAGAATGACACAGGGTTCCATCCCTAGCCACCCCAAAAATAGCAACAAACCTCTTTAAATAAAAAAAAGAAGAGGAGGAGGTAAATGAGATGATATTGAAGAAGCTAGAGCCTTCTGTACTCCGAGGAAGACAGGATGGATGGATGGATGGATGTGCAGAAAGAGAGAGAAGCTTCCTGATAAAGAGGAGGGAAGGAAGCTGGGTGTGTTGGTGCATGCATGCCTGTGATCTCAATATTCAAGCACTGAGAAAGGAGGATTGCAGGTTCGAGGTAGAATGCCTCTGGTTTCAATCTCCAGTACACACACACCAAAAAAGAGAGGGGGGGGGGGCTGGTAGCTGTTCCCAAATTGCTCCACAAGGATTCAGCATTTTAACAGAAGTAACAGCAGGAGAGAGAGTCCAGAAATGCCACTGAGACGCATATTAAGACTTGACAGGGGCTTAGGCGATCCCTGCCAGAACCCATTTTAAGTGCGGGCAGGAGCTCCAGGGACAGAGACACTGAAACCCATCCTCTGTCCTGCCTCTCCTTCCTTCTCCCTGTTTGTCCTTCTCCTGCTGCTCCTTCAACCTCCTTTCCTCTTTTCTTTAAAGGGTAACAAGAAATAGGAAGAGTTCTGAATTGTTGCTTTCAGTCTTTTCTACCATCTGCAGGACTGAAATTATCGATGTCTACTCTGTAGGTTCTTTTATAGCACAAGGAACGCTTGGAGGCAGGGACTGCATAGAGGAAAAGAACAGCACTTAACAAACACCGAACGCCGTGCAGTATTAATGTGATGAGATGCAGCCTGGGCGCTGATCCCAGAGCCAGAGCAGGGGAGGATCAGAGAGACAAGTGAAATCGAATGGGAAATCTCTCCCAACATGGTATCTGCATGTAATACTGATTCTGTTTGGGGGCTTCCCTTATGATCAGGTTATTAAAATGCAATCGCTCTCCCTTTTCCGGCCATCTGAAGCAATATTATTTTCCTCAAGCAGAATATCAAGATTAAAGTTAAAGAACACAACTTCATGTATCCTCTGAAACATCATTGGGTGGATGTATCAATTTATTGAGGCAATGTTTAGTAAGAACCTGCTGTGTGCTAGACATTATGTATCTGATACCATCATAAGACTCATGTTTTTTTCAATCACAATGTTTAGAAAAACTTTAACTCTGGAATACATGGCAAATCAACATAAGCCATTGTTTCCCTTCCTCGAACTCAGCCTTGGAGCTTTTTAGGAAAGAGACGGGAAATATGTGAATGGATCTAAGCACTTTCTACCCAAACCATTAAAAGACCATGGGAATACAGAAGATGGTTGAATTCCTGGGTGAGAAGAAAATGTCCGGCCTATAATGGGAGGAGCCTAGGGCCCAGCGGAAGGGCAGAGTGGGAAGGGCAGAGGGGGCCAGCACCGTGTGTGAAGCCTGCTATAAGGTCCTTACTGCCATTCTAAGGGAGGAGCCCTTGTGAACAAATCATCTCCTAAAAGCCCCACCTCTTAACACTTCCGCATTGGAAATTGTTTTGATATGATTTTTGGAGGGAGACAAACATTCAAACCATAGCAGAGGTATAATGATCAGAAGTGTGTGGGTTTTAAATGCTACATGAAGTCAGAACAAATTAAGAAGACATGTAAAGTAGATAGATATAAAGCAAGACCTTATCACTGACAAAGCTGATACTGATGAATGGACTCGGACCAGCCAGCCCAGTGGATTTGTTGATAATTTATTTTTTAATTACACAGACTATAGACAATTAGGCTGGCCTCTATCTATAGCTAAGAACATTAAGGAGAAGTTTTTCTTCCTTTGGACAGGTTGTCTTCAAAAGGGGCCATACAAGCTGGGCATGGGGGTACACACCTGAAATCCCAGAACTTGGGAGGCAGAGACAGGAGGATCACAGGATTGAAGCCAGCCTCAGCAATTTAGTGAGACTCTTGGCAACCTAGTAAGACCCTGTTTCAAAACAAACAAACAAACAAACAAATAAAAAATATACAGGGCTGGGGATATAGCTTGGAGGTAGAATGCCTCTGGGTTCAATCCCCAGTATTACAAAAAAAGAGGGGGAGACACATTAAGAACTGAACTAGATATGCCTAGAGTCTTCTTAACTCATTAATTAGTTAAATTGTATTTTTTAAATGAGGAGTAAATAAGAGTGTGGAACAAGGCCAAGGATAAGAAAAGAGGGAAAACTTTAAAAGTCATTATTGGTAGATCACTTGCTTATCCACATAGCAATCCTACCTGAATCAACAAATTTTTGTAACTAATAAGAGTTTCATGAAGTTCCCAAATAAAAATATCAATATATAGAAATCAATAACATTCATCTAAATTGTCAGTCAGCAGCATTTGAAAATATAGCAGAAAAATAAGATGTCTTATTATGCATGCAGCAATTAATAAAGAATATACACGGTCTCCCATTATTAAGGTATCTTAAAGAAAGCTAAATACATTTAAGATACCTTAAAAGAGAGCATATGCGCCATCATGAATGGGGTCACCAATTATAAAGTCAATTCCCTGCAAGTTCACATATAAACTCAGTACAATTCCAAGCAAAATGTTGGCAGTCATTGGATGGAACTTGACAAATTGATGCTAAAATTTGAATTGAGAAAATTTCACAAGCAGACAAGATCTTTCTTAAACAGAAAAACAGAATGGTGGGAAGAGTCACTTCTCCAACTCTCAAGACACACTGCAATGCCAGGGTAATAAATACTGAGTACTAACAGTGTAGTGATAGCAACAGAAAGGTCTACGGAGAAATCCACAAAGCCATGTGGATGGGATGAATTATTTAACAAGTGATGTTGAGAAAACTGGCTGGCAATATGAAGAAAATAGAGTTGTATCCCTACCTTTCACTATATAAAAATAAATTCCAAATGGATTGAAGACATAAGTGTAAAAGATAAGGGTATAAAGATAAAAGAAGAAAAAGTAAGAGAGTATCTTTGTGAGCCTGTTCTTAAACAAGATCAT